>JAFMSR010000547.1:0-49972 GCA_022818135.1 Saxidomus purpurata
CGCCTCGACATATATTACCCTCGACTAACGGCTCGGGTAATATAGTCTAGGCGGGTATATATCCCAAATACCCAAAACCAAATAACATTAATATAGATGGTACAAATTGTATTACTAGTTGTTATATGTATTACTTCTGACCCAAAGGTACGCCATATTTATGCATATTAATTATTACTATATGTAATACATATATTTGCCTTTTATTTTTCTGTGATACTTCAAAGCCACTATTGCCTGGAATTTAATGAATTAAGCTTCATAGGACTGTTAACTGCTTAGGGATAATGTATCGACCAATGACTTTTACGACGTTGATCGAGATTGATTCCACCTGTAGTAAGTCTTGTAAAGAGCTTGTTTTGCAATCGAGAATAAATATATGAGTATTTACACTAAAAAAGTTGTGGCCAATTTACATCGCACCATTCTTGTTTGTGCTATGACCAAGCAATCACTCTTCTCATGGGAAGCTTAACACTAAATTTGCGCATATCATAAACACATTAGGTTTTGATGATATTTCACTGAATTACGGTTTTTACGTTTTTGCTTCCACAATCCTACACACCCCACTAGAATAGCTGCGACCATTGGCTGGAATTCAATCAAACTTCAAAGCTTTGCTAACACGTGGTTACACTTTATATCATAGTTAGTTAAGACGATTACATATCTTTGTTAAGGCACTTTGTCAAAGAAAAATTAATGTTGTCAAAGCTTTCTTTGGTAAAGATTCTATTTACACGATACATTTCATGACCCAACAAATTGTTTTTTTATTTATATGAGGGAGAAGAGTACAATTAAACAGCATCATGATTTTTGTTTATTAGTTTACATGTGTGTTCTAATTATTAGCTCGATTGTGAAGAAAGCTTGCAGCTTATCGAGTGCTGGTCTCATATGAGGTGGTACGGTCGTAACCCCTGTGAGGCCAGAACCCGCAAACTTCGGGACGAGCGACAGAAACCTTAAACTCTACACCACCGCTCCCCTTGGCATTGCAAAGGGAGATTGTAGGGCAGAAATCAAAACTAAGTAAAAATACAGATACTTGGTAACAGAAAATGGCAGTTTATATAGCAAACTGCTGCAAGCTTTGAGAAGAGAGGATACACCGAATGATATACACGATACAGTAAACTCCGTTTATAACGAACTTCTTCAGACTATTACAATGTGTTCCTTACATTCAGAGTTTGTTATATCCATTTAACATTTTTACATGAAATAAATAAAGAAAAAACAACTCGTGCAGATAATTTTTTTCTTATATCCGGGATTTCGCTATATCCGGAGTCGTTATAAACAGAGTTTACAGTACTAAAAATGAACAACTTCATTCTCGTGCAGCAACTTTTTGAAAAGTTATGTAAATACAATGAAATGTATAGGGGGAAATGTTAAAGTTTTTTGAAGGATTTCAACAGACTTTGAAAATGTTTTTGAATGGTAACTATCTAGGTCTGTATTATGAATAGGTTTAAATTTCACATTAAACATAAATAACTGAATGGTGCCAAGAAGAAATAGTTTCACAGATTAAAATGTGATATCTGCCAACAAGACATTGAAGATGAAACAATACAAACAACAACAACAACAACAAAGAAATGAAAATATTTTTTTACATTTATTTAAAAAATAAATGCTGACTAAACATATGCGCTAAATCACTGTAATCAATGTACAATCAAAATTGTGAAAGTAAGTAGATCATGATTTTTGATAACTTGCCTTAAGGAGAATATACAATTTAAGAAATTAACAATCCCTCACAGTTAATTACCGTGTATTTTTTCACAGTAAGGAATTCAAATGCGTAGTTAGAGACAAAATTTATGTTGGGGACAATTTCAAACACTTTACATGAACCTTAAAACACATCAACTTCGTCAAAAGTCAGAAACAAGAAAACAAAATTTAACTGAAACATGTCTATATTTCTGTTTATTTGATAACGTTTGATAAAATCTAACACGACCTTTTGTCCCAATGGAGATTTAGCAGTGTGTAAATATTCAGTTACTTAAAAGAGCTCCACTGAAATAATTCCACCGGTAACCGTCTTCGAGCAGCATGGTACTGCTTCCTCCGCCACTTGTGCAATGTACCCAAACTTGCTGCCCTTTCTTCACGCTAACAACAATGTTTTGTGAATTGCACGTGGAAGTGACCTTTTCAAACTGACTTCCTTTAGAAATTTCAATGTTTTCTAGTACAATACCATAGTGAGCATACTTCCCAGATGATGTACAAATGTGTGCCGAGAAAAGATACAATCCACTGGCAGGGGCTGTATATATCCCAGTAGTCGTATCATACCCGGAACCTTCGTGTGTCCTGATTCGGTCAAATACAATAACTTTATTTGTCACAAGAACAGTGTCTGTCACGTGAAAAGCATGGAATCCGATGGCTGAACGGTTTGTGTCTTCTGTAAATAAAATGAGTGTTGATTTCTAAATGTTCACGTACTTGCATCAAAATTATTACACAGAGCAAACACGTTGGTAAAACATATCTTGCCGCCAAATAGAATGTTCATAAATGATGTATTTCAGCGTTATCTAAGAACGCATACATTCTCCAATGTACATTATTCAGAAAATGGTTTTGCTGAAAGCTTATGACGAACAGTTTTTTTCCATGTAAATCATTATAAGGACAGAACACGGACAATTAAAATAAATAATCTATAACTGTTTGTAGAATTCTTATCCTGACGCAGTACTTATAAAACAACAACAGCAGTTGCAAACAGGTAATTGCTGAAACAACAGCAACAACAACAGCAACAACAATAGAAGCAATGATAAGGTAACTATGTACAAAACAGTATATTTAAATAATAAATTATTATGTTGTCATTTTATTTAAGTTCTGAGTACATCTATGTGATTTACTTACGTTTCATCAATTCTTTATCCTTGGATTTTGTTGCCAGTTCTTCGGTGACATTACTTCTTAGGTCTTCAAACTTGTCAGTGATATCGTTGACCTTCTTTTTAATTTCATTCAGATTGTCCAAAACACTTGCCTGTGTCTTTTTCATTTCACTTTCCATAGTTTCGACCTTAATGTCGGTGCGGATCATTTTTTCTAACAATTGTTCTTGGTAAGAGAATTTGGAACACATCGGTTCTTTAGCGAAAGAAATTTCAACAACATAAACTTGAAACCAAACCACCAAGATATAAACAGTTGAGATGAACATTTTAGTAAAAACTCCAAGTCAAACTGCAAATCTTTAAAATTATAAGCTTAATTATACAAGCAAGAGTAAAACAAATGAAAGAGGACTGCTTTCTAGTTAGTGTTACCAAGGGAGGATATTTATATGAACAAATGAGAGAGGGCTGATTAAAAACACTTTTACAAAGAATCTTATGAGAGGGCTTTTAAGAAAGTATCAAGACAACTTCGCTTTTCTTTACATTTTTCTGAGCAGTTATTGTCATTCAGTAGTTTCTAAAAAAATAAAGTAATTATCTTTTTACGTAGCTAAGACAACTTATATTGACTATTTTTGATTTTGTGATTTATGTTTATTTTTCATGATTTCATGCATTTTGCCGATTACATCTTGATCTAAAATTAATTTTCGGCATAGCCGAATAAGCTGGGTTTTGGCCTACTTTTTGGACCAATCAAATGTTACGAATGGAAGCGGGGTGAATGGAATTTGTATACGAGCCTCTTGATCACGTGATCTCTTCATTGATAAATGATGTAGCTACCGATCTAAAGACAGACTGCATATTCAACCACCTCTATTGATGATTTTCCCAGGAACGATCTTTATGTATGTACTAAACTGTACCTCGACTCATAGCCCCTTATCTTTTTTCTAAAAGATATATCCTGTTTGATAAAAATTATATAAGTGATTTTGTAGGTACGTATCATGTGTAAAAACAGTAGAATACTGTTTCTGTTTCTCTTCTGAGCAGTCGAAAGATTTACCGTTCATTTTATGTTTGCGACGGTATGGTTGTAAATGGTTAAAAATATTTTTAACGCCGGTGGTATTAACAGTCAACCCTATATTTATCAATTACTTCCTTGAGATAGAA
Source organism: Saxidomus purpurata (assembly GCA_022818135.1). Taxonomy (NCBI): domain Eukaryota; kingdom Metazoa; phylum Mollusca; class Bivalvia; order Venerida; family Veneridae; genus Saxidomus; species Saxidomus purpurata. The sequence continues at coordinate 4,080 of JAFMSR010000547.1, forward strand.
GACTGGTCTCAAGAAAAAACAGCAATAACTGCAGGTTCTCTTCCTTCAAGATATTGATGTGACGTTCAAATCATCTCAGTGTTTTCAGAAGCGTTTTCAGAAGTGATTCTTTTCCATGAAAAAACGCATGTCTCCATCCTTGATGGCCTTGACATTTGATATTGTGACGCCAAATTATGAGATGCACAACTAGATTTCATACTGATGCTTCCTGCAAAGTTTTATGAAAATCCGCCTAGGGGTTTTGCAAAAAGCATGGACAAGATTTTCGATTTTCAGGTCCCTGTGACCTGGAGATTTGAGCCAATGACCCCTAATTATAATATGCACAACTAAACTTCATGCTGATGCTTTCTGCTAAGATTGATGAAAATCTAGCTAGGGGTTTAGAGAGGCAGTTTGGACAAACTTTGTGACAGACATGCAGACAGACAGACGGACAGCACAAAATCAATATATCTCCACCAGATGACAGAAAGACAGACAGACGGACGGACGGACAGCACAAAATCAATATATCTCCACACCACATTGTGGTGGGAGACATAATTAATACATTCTAAAGGGTAAGCCCTCTCAAACCAGTCGAAATACACTTGAAATAAAGACTAACATAAAATCTCTCGATGTATCTAATAAGACGTCATACTGATTATGTTGGATTTAAAAAGTTGAAAATTTTGTACCGACATACAGTATGCTGTGGAGAGAACTTCAATATGCTGCTTATAGCTTCCAGTTCAATCCACGTTTGTATTGTGTGTTAATTAATTACAATGCTGTACAATACACGAATAAAAATGTTTAAAATATAAAAGTTGTTTAAAATTAAAATTATAATTTTAGGTTTTTGTTGAAACACACACTATATATTTAAATTTTACTTAAACGTGTTACTACTGATTGTAGATACGACTTTCGTTTCTGAGTAAGTTATTTGAAGTGTGTAATTGCTCATACTGATTTAGTGCGTAGTGATTTCAGAAAGTAGAGGTGCAACAAAATGTCATTACACGTAACAGAATGTTGTTAAAAGTCATGCTATGATAACTGAATCTCAATCAGTTAGCTCATTTATTTACTTGTAGCCATGGACTTTTTAAAAATGCATTCTATAGAGTATCCAGTTAGAAAGATCCTATTCTTAAGTATGTGGTTTTGCCCACCAAAAAACGCCCAAAAACACGGTACTTATTTAAGTATTATTAAGTACTTTTAAGTATCATTAAGTACTATTCAATGACTTTTTATCTTTAATGGTATAATTTATGTTATCGAATACAAACAAGAGTGAAAACTGTTGCTCTGGTCAGAATAATGCTTGTTTTATCTTCTTATCTTGCAACATTTGAAATAGCGAAACAGGATAGGAATTCTTGTTCCATGCCTGTGTCCCTAAGACACGAAGACGCGAATTCTAGTTTGTCGTGTCTTCGTGTCGTCATCTTTCGGGGCTTCGTGTCCTCAACCTGAAAGATCGAATATTTGTTACTTTGGCAAATCGTTTTGTAAGTTTTAGTAGTATTCGCTGTTTTAAAACATCGTTGCGTTGGTTAACCATCTATTTTTTGTTGAAAGAGCCTTCACGCGCCTTTTATAATACAAAACAGAGAATAAGCGTTCAGGCGCGATTTCAAAACTCGTTTAGAAAAGTAAAATCTAATGTAAGATAGATAGATTTATTTTATAGAAAAACATGGATCCTGGAATCGAATATGATAATGATAGGCTCATTTTTTCCAGTGCAATTACAGTGGGTCTTTGGTGCTTGATGTCATGGCGATACAATGTTCACCGTTTCGTTTATTTAGGCGAAAAAAACATTTTTATTGTCAAGCTTTAGGATTTTCCGAAGGATAACATCGTTATAACCAATAAAAGAGTGTTGAACAAGTTCCACTTATTTAATCCTCTATAAAATAGCTTTAAATTTGTATATACTTAAGATAGTACATTGTTTTTACTTTTCATTGAAAATGCTAAAGTGTGTGTAGCAGTCGAATGTACTGGATGTAAGGTTTTAAAATAAAACATATATCTGTAGGGCTTTGAAACAAACAAATGTGAAATAGAAATAATGTGGCCTCGACAGCAAGTAATCAAAGACCATTTGAACGTATTTACGTAATTGATCATTAGCTAAGTGTTCTGTTTTCGTATTAAGTTCACTTTAAGCACTTTATAGGGAGGCGATGTAGGACACTTTCTGTCTCTACACTTTTATTAATGCTCATTAACTTAATTACCGTCACTAGACTTATTTAATATAATAAGCTTTACATTTAAAAATCTGAACAGCATCGTGACAAAAGGTACCTTCCGACATTTCATGCTGATGATTTCTGTCATTTTAAAAGCTGAACAGCATCACAACGAAATGAACCTGCAGACATTTCATGCTGATGATTTCTGTCATTTCAAAAGCTGAACAGTATCACAACGAAAGGTACCTTCCGACATTTCATGCTGATGATTTCTGTCATTTTAAAAGCTGAACAGCATCACAACGAAAGGTACCTGCAGACATTTCATGCTGATGATTTCTGTCATTTTAAAAGCTGAACAGCATCACAACGAAAGGTACCTGCAGACATTTCATGCTGATGGTTTCTGTCATTTTAAAAGCTGAACAGCATCACAACGAAAGGTACCTGCAGACATTTCATGCTGATGGTTTTTGTCATTTTAAAAGCTGAACAGCATCACAACGAAAGGTACCTGCAGACATTTCATGCTGATGATTTCTGTCATTTTAAAAGCTGAACAGCATCACAACGAAAGGTACCTGCCGAAATTTCATGCTGATGATTTCTGTCATTTTAAAAAGCATTCAGGATATGCCATCGTTGGAATTGCTGAGAATATTGTTCTACCTTAAATACATCAAGACAACATATCCTTCGATTTAAAGTATTAGTTACTGATGGAATGCGAATATTTTTATCTAATTAAAATTTAGTCGAATTTTTATTGTGTGATAACGCTTCTTCCTGAGACAACTGAGACGCGTTTTTAAAAGCTCGGTCTATATTTTTTTGTGGATAATTTCTATTAATTAAATGATGTTTTAATTCTTTAGGATTCATTATCTATTCTTGACATGCACATTTGTGTATAGATCTTTGTTTTTAGCCAGAATCACATCACATCAAGAAATGAAACCTTTGTTTCAGATACAATATTATGTAAATGTAATACTAGCATGGTCAGAAGTAATAAATACCTCTAATTCTTAATAAAAGTGATTATATGAAAAGTGAACAAGTCTTAAACGTATTAACATAATCCCAAGTCAAAAGTTTACTTCTATGCATTTGCACGATTAAAGAAATACATATCAAATTGAAATCAAATAAAACAGGTGTGCTTTTGATGATTTCTGGTTATTATTTTTACGACAAAATACTGTTGTGTCAAAGGGATTTTGATGGAAGATTTAATGAATACACAATAGTTTACATATGCTTTGTCTAAGACCTACTTTTCAGTTGTTAGAACGTCGTTAGGTTTTAATAGAAATGTCTGAACATTACTCACAGCGGCAAGTCAGTTTTGGCGTGTATATGATGTTTAAGATTGACGAAATTTGATGATATTTTTAATTTTTTTACACAAATATTGTCCGAAAATACAGTGTCCGAAAATACAACAAATAGTGGAAGATAACCTAACAAAACATCGCGTACCAATTAGAATTGAAGTCCCTTGATAAGTTTGGTCGTGTATAGAATAATGAATTTACTGATAGACTAAATTAATGATATAATAACGTGTTCTATTTATTCTGAATCTACCCTTCATTTGCCACGCAAAATTAAAATCGTTTAGAAATTAAGGGGGTGGAACCTCCTACCAAATAAATCTCCTTTTAAAGAATATATTCAAGTTAAACCCAGCTATTCCGCTCATAATCAAATGTCATGGTAAAGGGGTAGTCAAACTAATTTGGCGGGAACCTGGAAAATATTGATTATTTGTAATGGGCAATAACTCCACTAACGTCATACTCTCGGAAGACTGAAATCCGAAGAAATATCCGTCGTCATACGTTGGTTAAAAAGCAAAGGAAAAGTAAAATCAAATGGTATAGTTCGGCCTTTTGAAAAAGTAAACAAACAAAAAGTCCGTCGCTCTCAGATACTGGTGAATGTTTTTTTGCATTTACGGGTCTGAGAAATACAAAATCGTGGATGGGTGTGAAACATACATGCTGGTGGGTCAACTGTCTTGATAAAGACGAAAATGGAAAATACGAGTTTCACAATAAGCTCCGTATATAACGAACTTCTTTGTACTACTTACGTTTGTTCCTTATATCCGGAGTATGTTATAGCCATACAGCATTTTCATATCAAATAAAGAATCTAAAAAACACAGCCCCAGAAAATTTGTTCCTTATATCCGGAAATTCGCTATATCCGGAATCGTTTTATACAGAGTTTACTGTATAACAGTATAATGGGAAAACCACGTTCAAAATGGCCTTCTAATGCCAATTATCTGCCTGAGTCACAATAAACACCTTTTGAACGCAGAAATTCATTCTACTTTTGGTTAAGTTTGATGATTTCTAATAGGTGCGATGCACATAACACAAAAATGCTCCGATCTTTACACAAAATAGTGCTCAGTAAGAAGCAGGCACAGAATGTTTTTGCCTTACACTGTGACGTGTGACTGTCATTTAACACAAAAACAAAGATAAGTCATTCATTAATTATTGTAATTATTACTAGGACAGTGTATGGTATTAAACATGTACATAGGTATTTAAAGCAATAAATGAATCTAATGTACAAATAAGAAAAGTACCGAGATGTGCGTTTCCCATTAAGAGAGATAACTGTGTATCCGTGTCCCAGTCATTCATGACAGGATTGTGTCTCTTCTGTTTAGAAAAACGCGGGAAAAGTGGTATACTTATCCGAGGCCACTATCTCAAACGAACTTTAAAACCAAAAATAATATCAAACAGGGAAAGCCACGTACCAAAAACGCAGCCTCCCCAAAACGAGCCCCACAGCACCCAGAAGTGCACACCACCCACACACACACACACACACACACACAACACACACATACACACACAATCATGTACACACACACACGTACACTACCAACACACACTAGCATACAAAGCACGAGGACAAAACGAACAATTAAAGGAACACAGTGGGGCACCGCCTTGGAACGGTCAGTGGCAAAAACACCACTGGGGAGCTTAAAGCCTTAAAGCGACTTAGCTGTTTTTCCCGCCATCTCCAAAGTCTCTTAAGTTAAGGTAATTCTTAAAGTCCCAGGATCACAATTACAAGTAGCTCTTATTTTACCAAGAAAGATGTCTAACCGGCGGAAACGATCTTTACTTAACTTCTTAACTTTGCTTTTTAAATCGATGTACATGTAAGAAATATAGTTCAGTATTTTTTCAATGATATCGCAAAAAATAAAAAGGCATTCTTGCACCTCTTTTTCATGAATTAACGATTTGAATACGACATAAAGGCATATGTTAGAATTGTTGTTGAGTAAATAGGACATGGTTCTAACAGTATCCTATTAGTATATTTATTTCTATAGATATATTTCAATGCGATCCTGGGACTTTAAATTGTCTAGTAACTTAAGGTAAATAAATCCAACACTTAACGCTCTCGTGGCATGAAAAATACAAGCAGGACATTGTTTTGGTTTAATGGTAAGAATGTTTCTATATTTGTTTGCTGATTGATTTAGAATTATATGTTCAAGAATGACAAGAAAAATAAATCCAAGCCCGGATATTCCTGGAATATTTCATTTTCACTTCTTCAAAGCATTGTGTTGACAGAAACTCAGTATTTCTTTCTCCGAATACTTAAGTCTTCTGTATAATTGTGAATAAAACAGAAACAGATTGAAGTAATTATACAAGCAATGTTTTTATTGTAGCTTCCAATGGGAAACATACAATTTTCCGTTTCGTCCGTGCATACAATATAATGTTACCGTTCACCACTTGTTCAGTTAATTCGGAACTCAATGGGCTTTTTCTACATGGAGATATTGCGTGTTTCTGTTCAAGGAGCTTTCAACAGGTTGCGACTTCTTAATTATTGTTATATATGATAACTCACAGTGCGTTTTTGTTCGTACAATTGGACTACAAGTAGCGGCCATAGTTTAATGATGCCACGCCCATGACTAAATGCTTATATTATCAGCATGTTCCGACTCGGGAAATATTTTATGGATCTATGTATAGCGTACCATTTGGGTAAAAAAGAACAGATATAACAACTAGTAATAAAATTTGTACATGCGGGTGTAATTATATGTAGAATGTTTATACCTGCAGGTATAAATTTATATCTAAAGGTACAAATTGTATTACTAAAGTGGTAATATCTATAACTTCTGACCCAAAAAGTACGCCATATTTATGCCTATTAATTATTACTACATGAAATACATATATTTGCCTTTTATTTTTTTGTGATACTTCCAAGCCACTACTGCCTAGAATTTAATGAATTAAGGTTCATAGGATTGTTTCTCTGCTAAGGGGAACTGTATCGGCCAATTTACTTTTACGAGGTTGTTCGAGATTGATTCCATCTGGAGTGAGTCTTGTACGAACTTGTTTTGCAATCGAGAATAAATAAATTAGTATATAATAAAATAATGCTGTGGCCAATTTATATAGCACCATCCTTGTTTGTGCTATGGCCAAGCAATAACAGAATGAATTAAACAATTCTCATGGGACGCTTGGCAGTGAATTTGTGAATATCATAAACACGAACGTCTTGATGATTTTTTACTGAATTACGGTTTTAACATGTTTGCTTCTATAATCCTACACACCCCACAAGAATTTCTGCGACCATTGGCTGGAATTCAATCAAACTTCTATGTGTTTCTAACACGTGGTTACACTATATATCATTGTTAGTTAAAGTGACATTATGCGCATCTTACTGCACATAGTGTATTTTTGGTGACAGTTTTATAAAAGCAATTTTTGGTTCATTTAAATGTGTTAACTGAATGATTATGCCGCATTAGTATTTGAAGTTGGTGTTTTAGATATAAAAAAAATCGGACTGATAAAATGATAGTTGATTGTGTCGTTGTTGATGTTGGTAGAGATTTCGGCAGTGGAAGGGAAGCAACTCCTGCATGCAGTTGTTCTTTTCTTAAATTGACCCTCCCAGTCAAAAGAGAATATCAATATTTGCAAAGTTATTTTTTCATACTGGTAGCGTGAAGAGTTTGGTGTATTGGGTTAAAAACTATTATTTCCTCTACGTTTTTTGTACACACACCATATTCAGCTGAATTTTTACTTAAAAAAATGCGCATAATGTCACTTTAAGACGGTCACATATCTTTATCAACGCACTATATCAACGAAAAAATAATTTTGTCAAAGCTTTCTTTGGTAAAGATTCTGTTTACACAATACAAATTATTTTATGACCCAACAAAGTTTTTATTTATTTATAAGAGGGAGAAGAGTTCATTTAAAAAGCATCATGATTTTTGTTTCTTAGTTTATACTAATTATTTCAGCACGATTGTAAAGACAGCTTGCAGCTTATCGAGTCACTCTCGAGTTTGCTTTCTGGAAAAAACAGTACTGGTGTCATATGAGGAGCTACGGTCGTGCCCCAATGAGGTTCGAACATGCAACCTCCGGGGTCAGCGACTGACACCTTTAACTCTACACCACCGCTCCCCTTGGCATTGCAAAAGGAGATTTTAGAGCAGATATCAAAACTAAGTAAAAAGTACAGATACTTAATAACAGGAAATGGCAATGTGTTGTTTATAACAAACTGCTGCAAGCATTGAGAAGGGAGGATACACCTAATGATATACACGATATATTAAACTCTGTTTATAACAAATTCCTTGAGACCATTACAATTTGTTCCTTATATCCGGAGTTTGTTATATCCTTTTAACATTTTTACATAAAATAAATAAAAAATAAATAAATTTTGTTTTCTTATATCCGGAGTTTCGTTATATCCGTAGTCGTTATATACAGAGTTTACTGTACTTAAAAATGAACAACTTTATTCTCGTTCAGCAACTTTTTGAAAAGTTATGTAAATACAATGAAATGAATAAAAGGGAAATACTACAGTTCTTTGAAGGATTTCAACAGACAACGTCACAAACTTTAACAAGAAACATGGCAATGCCACGAAACCAGGTTTTCCTTTGACTGCCAAATCAAGTTAAAATCATGTAAACAGGATTTTCAATGTTAATGTCACTGTGACCTTGACCTTGGAGCCAGCCATGCGGAACATGCGTTCTGCACGTCATCTTGATGTGGTAAACATTTGTCTGAAGTTTCATCAAAATTCTTCAAAGGGTTGAAGAGTTACAGAGCGGACAGGATTTTCAATGTTAATGTCACTGTGACCTTGACCTTGGAGCCAGCCATGCGGAACATGCGTTCTGCACGTCATCTTGATGTGGTAAACATTTGTCTGAAGTTTCATCAAAATTCTTCAAAGGGTTGAAGAGTTACAGAGCGGACACAATTTCGTTTGACGCCCGCCCATCCGCCCATCCGCCCATCCGCCCATCCGCCCGCCATACCCCAATCTAATAACCAGGATTTTCAAAATTGAAAACCTGGTTAAAAATGTTTTTGAATGGTACCTATCTAAGTCTGTATTATGAATAGGTTCAAATTTCATATGAAATATTCAATAGATAAATTACTGAATGGTGCCAAGAAGAAAAAGTTTCACAGATTAAAATGCAATATCTGCCAACAAGACATTGAGGATGAAACAATACACACAACAACAACGAAGAAATGAATATATTAACATTATCATTTATTTAAAAAATAAATGCTGACTAAAACTATGCGTTAAATCACCGTTATCAATGTACAATCGAAATTGAGGAAACTAGTAGATCATGATTTTTTTATAACTTGCCTTAAAGGAGAATATACAATTTAAGAAATTAACAATCCCTTACAGTGAATAGTAGGGTGACAATCAGTCAAAAAGGGCTCTATTTTTCAAGTAACCTGGACCCCCCTTATAACAAGCTGAGTCATATATCAAAATGTTCGTAATAGATTGTAGTTTATGAAACTGCCGGCATAAATTGGCATAAATGGTGGCGTTCCGAAAAATCCAAGATGGCGTGTCCAAGATGGCCGCCAAAACTGAAAAATCCATTTTTGTAGTACTGTTGGTCCAGCTTTTTTTTTAAAGATTGTGTTTTGGTTTTAAACATTGAAATGTATAAATACACACTAAATATACGATTTTATGATGTTTTTTCACGAATTTAGGGAAATGTATGAAAAAATTGACAATTTTACCCGTAAGAGTGATCAAATTTTCGGTTTTGAGAGGTATTTTTTTAACAGCAGTTCATTTTTTTACCAATTTGATACACCTATGTTGCAAGAAATAAAATTAGACTTATAGTCTATCAAAATAATTATATTACAGCAGTAAAATTTTGAATTTGAAAACAAAATTTGAATGCAGATGCATTTAAAAGTGGGTGGGGTAATTTCACATGTATTTTCGCTCTATGTATTCATTGTTTATTTGAACATTTTATTTATTTTACCTTCGATATTTTGTACTTCAAATGGATAGTTTCCAGCTTATATGTACTACTTAGCAAATTTTAATTTGCAGATCATTTAGTAGAATCCAAAATGGCTTCCAAAATGGCCGCCATTTAGACTAAAATATAGTCAAATTTAAGGGTACTGGGCACTTGGAGTGTACTTTTCTTATATTGATATATTCTTTACCAGCTTATATGCACAACTGTTTTTAAGAAGACACATTCATTCATTTGACTTCATATATGACTAATACTTTTGACTGAAAACTACAGTTTTTAACAACACGGTTGGGTTTTGGAAAGCAAACACCGTTATTACCTTGTTACACAAAGAATAGCTGAGCAGTCATTCACAGTTAGGATTTCAAATGCGTAGTATTTGGATCACGAGCCTGTTAGAGACATAATTAATGTTGGGGACAATTTCAAACACTTAACATTAACCTTAAAACACAGCAATTTCATCAAAAGTCAGAAACAAGAAAAGAACATTTAACTGAAACATTTCTATATCTCGGTTGTTTATTTGATATCTTCTCATAAAATCTAACACGAATTTGGCACAATGGAGATTTAGCAGTGTGTAATTTTTCAGTTATTTAAAAGAGCTCCACTGAAAGAATTCCACCTGTAAGTGTCTTCTTGAAGCCTGTCACTGCTTCCTCCGCCACTTGTGCAATGTACCCAAACTTGCTGCCCTTTCTTCACGCTAACGACAATGTTTTGTGAATTGCATGTTAAATCGCCCTTATCAGTTTGACATCCTTTAGATATTTCAATGTTTTCTAGTAAAATGCCATAGTGAGCAAATTTCGCAGGTGGTGTACAAATGTGTGCCGAGAAAAGATACAATCCACTTGCAGGGGCTGTATATATCCCAGTAGACGTATCATATCCGGAACCTTCGTGTGTCCTGATCTGCCACGTGATAAGCATGGAATCCGATGGCTGAACGGTTTGTGTCTTCTATAAATAAAATGAGTGTTGATCGCAAAATGTTCACTTACTGGCATATTATACAAAGCAAACAATTTGGTAAAAAATTCTTTCAGACAAATACAATGATCATAATTAATGTATTTTATGCGTGATCTGAGAACGCATACATTCTTTAATGTACATTTATCAGAAAAATGTTTTGCTGAAAGCTAATGCCGAACTTTTTTTTCTTCATGTTAATCATTTGAAGGACAGAACAAGGACAGTTATAATAAATAAAATATAATAGTTTATAGAATTCGTATCCTGACGCAATAATTATAAAACAACAACATCAGTTGCAAACAGTAAATTGCTGAAATAACAGCAACAACAACAGCAATAACAACAGAAGCAATGATAAGTTAAGTATGTAAAAAACAGTATATTAAAATAATATAATGTTGTCATTTTATTTAAGTTCTGAGTACATCTATGTGATTTACTTACGTATCATCAATTCTTTATCCTTGGATTTTGCTGCCTGTTCTTCAGTGACATTACTTCTTAGGTCTTCAAACCTGTCAGTGATGTCGCTGACCTTCTTTTTAATTTCATTCAGAGTGTCCAAGACACTTGCATGTGCCATTTTCATTTCATTTTCCATAGTTTCGACCTTAATTTCGGTGCGGATCATTTTTTCTAATAATTGTTCTTGGTATGTGAATTTTGAACACATCGGTTCTTTAGCGAAAGAAATTTCAATACCATAAATTTGAAACAAAACCACTAAGATGTAAACGGTTGAGATGAACATTTTAGTGAAAAATCCAAGTCAAACTGCAAATTATTTAAATTACAAGCTAAATTATACAAGCAAGAGAAAAACAAATGAAATATGACTGCTTTCTAGTTAGTATTACCAAGGGGAGGATATTTATATGAATTAATGAGAGAGGGCTGATTTAAAACACTTTTACAAAGATTCTTATGAGAGGGCTTTTAAGAAAGTATCAAGACATCTTCGCTTTTCTTTATTTTCTGAGCAGTAGTTGTCATTCAGTAGTTTCCAAAAAAGAAAATGAAGTAATTATCTTGCTACGTAGCTAAGACAACTATGTGAATATTGACTATTGTTGATTTTGTGATTCATGTTTATTTTTAATGCATTTAGCTGATTACATCTTGATCTATTATAAAACGTTTACATGGAAAAAATGATGAATTATTTTATTACGCTAAACTGAGTGACTTTCCAGTTCGCCAGACAACGCAATCTCATTTTTACTGTTCCCAGAACTTTTACTCCCCATTTCTACAATTATGGCATTAGGTCTACTGTTATTAATTTGTTTTAAAGGAATCTTTTTTATATTAAATTTTATTTCGTGGTTTTCATGTACGTACTGTGATATAACGGCAGATCTCAACTATTTTCAGTTAAATCATCTGCATGTATCTCTACACCTTCTAACTTCAAGAAGCTGAGCGCTAACGGCGCCGGGTTGAAAGGTTGATGACGTCATATATACAACATAAAGCACGAACAACGTCGCGCGTAATTGACAGTATCACGTATAATTATATAAAGTATGCCAAAACTATACTTCCAGCGTAAAATTAAGAGAATAACTGTTAAGTTTTGGTTAACATTTAATGAATATTCACCTTATGTTGCAGTACGAACACAAAGACCGATAATGTAAACTTGTGTTAACGTTTAATAATGTTAAATTACGCGGGGCTAATTTTCAAAAGCTGAACATAGTTCCGGCCATTCGAGTGATATACTGTATTGTATATCACGCTCAAATCTTTCTTTCCTTATATGAGACGAAATGGAGTTAGTGTTAAAATGTTTGATATAGTTTGATAAGTGATTCTGTAGGTACGTATCATGTGTAAAAACAGTAGAAAACTGTTTCTGTTTCTCATCTGAGCAGTCATAATGTCATAATTTGATGTAAATTTATTCTTGGACCAGCTGCGAAAATCTAGGTTCTTGTTTGCTAAAATATACCTCAATTCCAATTTCGAACGCACTTTCGTTGTAACGTCGATTTTGATTGGTGACTTCATTTACATTGGCGACGGTTAAATAACAAATACTCGTATTCAGTCCTAAATTCGAATGAATATATAATTATCGCATATTTAACCATGATTAACCGTTCAGTGCACAACTAGACATTATACTGATGATTCCTGCACAGTTTTATGAAAATCAACAGAAGAAGCGCGGACAAGAATTTCGGTTTTCAGGTCCCTGTGACCTTCATATTTGAGCTAATGATCCCTTATTATAATATTTACACAAGACTGCATTCTGATGCTTTCTGCAAAGTTTTATGAAAGTACAACAGCTGAATTTATAAGGGTCACTCTTGAATGCTTTATCAAATAAGTATGCAATAGGACCCCTATAACCAATAATCATCAACATGTAGCCATGGACTTATAAAATAAATGCATTCAATGTATCCAAGTAGACAGATCCTATTCCGAAGTATGTGGTTTTTGCCAAAAAAAAAAAAAAACCCACTAGAAACAGTTTTAGGTATTATTAAGTATTATTCAATGACTTTTTATCTTTAAAGCACTCCAATTATTGGTATAATTTTATGTTATCGAATACAGAAAACAGTGTACACTGTTTCTCTGGTCAGAATAACTCTTGTCTTATCTTCTTATCTAACAACACTTGCAATAGCGAAAAAGGATAGGAATTCTTGTTTCCATGCCTTCGTGCATAAGACACGAAGACAGGGACTGTTGACTATCTGCTAGTTTGTCGTGCCTTCGTGTTGTAATCTTTCGGGGCTTCGTGTCCTCACCCCGGAAGATCGAATATTTGTTTCTTTGGCGAATCTGTTCGTAAGTTTAAAAAGTATTCACTGTCTTAGATACATAATGATGTTTGCAAAGGCCCATACCTCGGGGATGTTTATATCAAGGGGCGCCTATTTTCTTTTGCCATTTGCATTTCATGGTTTCATTTCAAATTTGTCTCATAAATTAAACATAAATAGCAATAACAGGAAGAAAAGCACTTTTGAAATTGAAAAGGTCAAATTGTCCCACTTACAAAATAAAACATCGTTGTGTTAGTTAACCATCTTAATTCTGTAAAAAGAACCTTCATGCGCCTTTTTTAAATACAAAACAGCGAATAAGCGCTCAGGCGCAATTTCAAAATTCGTTCAGAAGTAAAATCTAATGTTTTTCAGCTTTATTGAAAGTTATGGATCCTGCAATCGAATCTGATGATGATAGGTTTAGTTTTTCCAGTGCAATAACAACGGGTCTTTGGTGCTTGATGTCATGACGATACAGTGTTCACCGTTTTGTTTATTTAGGCGGAAAACTGCATTTTATTGTTAAGCTATAGGATTTTCTTTTGGATAACCTCGTTAGAACAAACAAAAGAGTATTGAACAAGTTCCTCTTTTTTAATCATCTACAAAATAGCTTTAAATTTGTATATACTCAAGATAGTACACTGTATTGACTTTTCATTGAAAATGGTTAGTGTTTTTTGCAGTGGAATTCAATGGATGTAAAGTTTGAAAATAAAATATATCTCTGTAGGGCTTTGAAACAAACAAATGTAAAATAAAAACAATTTGGCCTCGACAGAAAGTAATCAAAGACCAGATGAACGTATTCACGTAATTGATCATTAGCTAAGTGTTCTGTTTTCGTATTAAGTTCATTTTCAGCACTCTATAAGTAGGCGATTTAGGACATTTCCTGTCTCTACACTTTTATTATTGCTCATTAACTTAATTACCGTCACTAGACTTATTCAATATAATAAGCCTTACACTTGAAAATCTGAACAGCATCATAACAAAAGGTACCTGCCGACATTTCTGCTGATGATTTCTTTCATTTTAAAAAGCTGAACAGCATCACAACGAAAGGTTTCTGTCATTTTAAAAATCATTCAAGATATGCCATTGTTGGAAATGCTGAGATTGCAAATATTGTTATACCTTAAATACATCAATACAACATAATTTATGCTAAAAACATCTTTCTGTCATTGTTTCATACCTACTCGACGATCGCTTTCTAATGAAAGTATGTTACTAATGGAATGTGATCATTTTTAACTAATGAAAATTTAGTCGAATTTTTATTGTGTGATAACGCTTCATCCTGAGACAACTGAGACGCTTTTGTGCTAAAGCTTGGTCTATATTTTTCTCTGGATAATTTCTATCAATAAAATGTTGTTTTTATTCTTTTAAGGGTTCATTAATTGATTCATCATCTGAGATAATACTGCGATATCTCTTTGCCAGACTGTATGGAATACCGTCTTAACATGATTTTGGATGATTGGAAGAATATTCAACCTCGAATATTCAACGTAATGATGAATATTAGTATTCTTGACATGTACTATTTTATATTGATTATTGTTTTTAGACAGCATCACATCAACATCAAAGAATGAGACCTTTGTACCAGATACAGTTTATGTAAATTTGATACTAGCATGGTCAGAATTAAGACGGTTAATAAATTCTTCTAATTCTTTTGAGGAATGATCCCAAATCATGAATATGTCATCCAAAAAACGAAACCATACATTTGGTTTGAGAGTAAACGAGTTTAAGAACTCCAGTTCCAGTTTTCCCATAAAGAGATAATCATAACTAGGAGGCATGGGGCTTCCCATAGCAGTACTAATCAACTGCGCATAATGCTCATAATTAAACTAAACTAATTATTTTCTAGAACAAGTCTTATAAGTTTGCATAAAGTATCAATTGACCGTTTCATATTATGCATATGGTTGCTTAGAAGATGCCTACAGGCCTCTATTCCGTCATCATGTGTGGAATATTATTAAATAACGTAGCTACGTCTTAAAGTGATATTATGCGCATCTTACTGCACATAGTGTATTTTTGTTGATAGTATTATAAAAGCAATTTTTGGTTGCTGCTCATTTAAATGTGTTTTTAATGATTATGCCGCATGTATTTGAAGTTGGTGCTTTTAGTATAAAAAATCGGACTGATAAAATGATAGTTGATTGTGTTGTTGTTGATGTTGGTAGAGATTTCGGCAGTGGAATGGAAGCAACCCTGCTGCAGTTGTTCTTTCTTAAATTGACCTCCCAGTCAATAAGAAAATCATTTTGGAAAGTTATTATTTCATACTGGTAGCGTGAAGAGTTTGGTGTATTGGGTTAAAAGCTATTATTTTCTCTTCGCTTTTGTACACACACCTATTTCAGCTGGATTTTTACTTGAAAAAAATGCGCATAATGTCACTACAAGTTACTAACTCATTAACTTTACACTGTTAAAAACCAAGATGAATGTCAGTAGTGTCTTTAATATATTATTAAAGCGATCTCATGCATTATCTTTTATTACTTATTTCAGTATAAATGTAAATCACCAACATGGTATCACAGTAATGAAAATTTTAACATGATAAGGATTTAGAAGTAAAACAATTGATTATAAACATTTTCAATAAATAAATAAATGAAATAGATAAATAAAATTGATCAATAGATTAAACCATGTCATATGCATCTATACATAAAATGTACTAAGGATGACACAAAAAAGAGGAAACCTCTTATTTCCATTGTGGTCCTTACATAGAAATATAGACTTAGAGAGGCATGACCATAAAAAGTATGATAAATATGAAAGATTACGAAAAAAATAAATATGTATTAATATATTAAAATTATTGTATTACAAACAATTGCATTTCTTAAAACCGAATGTTACATACTATAAAAATTTATTTTATTATTAAGCAAATATTCTTTAACCTGTATCTTGAATGAATTCATCTGAGTAATACTTTTTAGAGAATTCCATAATTTACATCTTGTGTAAGCAAAAGGTTTTACACCAAAAGAGCCAACTTTAGGAATAGCAAAACATCCATCACTACTAAATCTGGTGCCATACATGTAAGAATGTACAGAATAGTATCGTACAAAAAGTTCATTCATGTACTCACGACTGGGGTCATTTTTAATTTTAAATACATAAGATAAACTGATTTGGTTCACCCTTTTATTGACTGGCAACTAGTTTAATACTTTAAAATGCTCTGAAGAATTATGTGTTGTATGTTCAAGGTTTAACACAAAACGTACCAACTTATTTTGAGTGACCTGAAGTTTATTTATCCAAAGTTTAGTTAAATCCGTGATACCAGATTCAACAGGCATAGTCAAAATGACTTTAAATTAGAGCTATAATGAGGAAATAACGCTACGAAATATATCAAATTCGTCATCTATACAGTTTGAGATTACATTTCTGATGTCATCAGATTTATTTTTATCAACCCTTTTATAGTTTTATTTCGTCAGACAGATGTCTGTTTCCCTCTGCAATATAGTAAGTTGTATTCATTATTACTATAGTAGAAGATAATGATGTGTTTGTCAACGTATGAATAAACATAGGCTTGCTATCTTAAATACACAGCCTTTAGAAGTTGGCTAAAATGTTGCTCGTCATTTTAACGAATGTGAAACCTTTTTGTTATACTATATTGTGTAATTTGTCGCCGTATGTCACTTTCCGTAACGCTCTACGTTTAGCGGACGTGACGTTACTTGTTTTGTTATAATATATACTACACCTGAAAGGAAACATATTGTGATTCATTTTAATTTTATTCTTAGTACAACAGTATAATGGGAAAATCACTTACAAGCTGACCTTCTAAAGTGCGTTATCTGCGTAAGCCACAACAACACCTTTTGAACGAAGAAATTAATTTTACTTTTGGTGAAGTTTGAAGGCAACGCTGATGGCAGTTCTCATAGATGGTAGTTCTCATAGATGGCAGTTCTCATAATTTGCAGCTCTCATAGACGGTAGTTCTCATAGTTGGCAGTTCTCATAGATGGCAGTTCTCATAGACGGTAGTTCTCATAGATGGCAGTTCTCATAGACGCGATGAAAATAAAATGCTCCAAGCATTGCGCTAAATAGTGCTTTGTAAGTAGGAAGCAAGCACACAATTATTTTGCCTTATACTGTGACTTATCGCATAAAAATAAACAACAAAGACGAGTCTATAATTGTAATTATGACTATATCATGGCATGGTAAGGCATTATACATGTACATTGGTAGAAAAAACAATAAATCACTAGAATCTAATGTACAGAGCGGAAATATGGAGATGTGCGTTTTCTGCAAAGAGAGACAACTGTGTATCTGAGTTCCAGTCATTCATGACATGGTTATGTCTCTTCTGTTTAGAAAGTTACAGTTTGAAATGCGGGAAAAGGGTCTAATCTGGTGCCACTATTCTAAACGGACCTTAGGCTTGGCGGGACTCATGAGGTGTACTTAAGGTAATCTTAACTGTTTCCCGCTATCTCGAAAGTCTCTTAAGTTAATGAATGCTTTAATTGTGTAACAGAAATTAAATAAATCCACCACTTAACGCTTTCGTAGTATGTAAAACACAAGCAGGGCACTCCGTGCATACAATATAATATGCTACCGTTCTATTTCTTAACCACTCCACTTGATCGGTTAATTCGGAACTCCATAGGCTTTTTCCACATGGAGATATTGCGTGTTTCTATTCAAGGAGCTTTCAACAGGCTGCGACTCCTTAATTATTATTATCATAACAATGCGTTTTTCGTTCGTCAATTGGAATGCATGTAGTGACCATATTTTAATGATGCCACTCCCATGACTAAATGCTTATGTTACACATGTATCAGCATGTTCTGACTCGAGTTAATATTTTATGGATTTATGTATGGTGTACCATTTGGGTACAAAAGCCCAGATATAACAACTAGTAATAAAATTTGTACCTGCGGTTGTTTTTATATGTATAATGTTTATACCTGCAGGTATAAATATATATCTGAAGGTACAAATTGTATTACTAGTGGTTATATCTATTACTTCTGACCTAAAAGGTACGCCATATTTATTCCTATTAATTATTACTACATGTAATACATGCATTGCCTTTTATTTTTCTGTGACACTTCCAAGCGACTAGTGCCTGGAATAGCTTCGTGGGATTGTTTCACTGCTAAGGGGAACTGTATTGGCCAATTGACTTTTACGACGATGATCGAGGTTGATTCCATCTGGAGTGAGTCTTGTAAGAACTTGTTTTGCAATCGAGAATAAATAAATGAGTATATATATTAAAAAAGTTGTAGCCAATTTATATAGCGCCATTCTTGTTTGTGCTATGACCAAGCAATAACTGGATGATTTAAACAATTTTCATGAGAAGCTTGACAGTAAATTTGCGCATATCATAAACACGTTACGTTTCGATGAAGTTTCACTGAATTACGGCCCTTTGCTTTTTTACTACGATAATCCTACACACCCCACTAGAATTTATGCGACCATTGGCTGGAATTGAATCAAACTTAAAAGTTTTTCTAACAGGTTGTTATCTGCCAACAATATATTGAAGATGAAACAATATAAAAAACAACAACAACAACAAAGAAATGAAAATACTATTTTTCATTTATTTAAGAAATAAATGCTGACTAAACATATGCGCTAAATCACCGTAATCAATGTACAATCAAAATTGTTGAAGTAAGTAGATCATGATTTTTGATAACTTGCCTTAAAGGAGAATATACAATTTAAAACAATCCCTCACAGTGAATTACCGTGTATTCATACACAGTTACGAATTCAATTGCGTAGTGTTTGGATCACGAGCCAGTTAAAGACAACATATATGTTTGGGACAATTTCAAATACTTTACATGAATTTAAAACACACCAATTTCGTCAGAAGTCATAAATAAGAAAACAACATTTAACTAAAGAATGTCTATATCTCGGTTGTTTATTTGATATCTTCTCATAAAATCTAACACGAATTTTGTCATAATGGAGCTTTAGCAGTGTGTATTCAGTTAGTACTTAAAAGAGCTCCACTGAAAGAATTCCACCTGTGACTGTCTTCGTAGAACCGGTAACTGCTTCCTCTACTTGTGCTATGTACCCAAACTTGCTGCCCTTTCTTCACACTAACAACGATGTTTTGAGTTGCACGTGTAAGAGTCCTTATCATATTGAGTTCCTCTAGACATTTCAATGTTTTCTAGTACAATGCCATAGGGAGCATACTTTCCAGGTGGTGTACAAATGTGTACCGAGAAAAGATACAATCCACTGGCAGGAACTGTGTATATACAGTAAATTCCGTTTATAACGAAGCCCTGAGACCATTACAATGTGTTCCTTATATCTGGAGTTTGTTATATCCATTTAACATTTTTACATAAAATAAATAAAGAAACAAAACTCGTGCCGAGAAAATTTGTTCCTTATATCCGGAGTATGTAATATCCATTTAACGTTTTTACATAAAATAAATAAAGAAAAAAAAACTCGGGCAGATAATTTTGTTTTCTTATATCCGGAATTTCGCTATATCCAGAGTCGTTATAAACAGAATTTACTGTACTTAAAAATAAACAACTTCATTCTCGTTCAGCAACTTTTTGAAAAGAAATGTAAATACAATGAAATGTATAGGGGGGAATGTTAAAGGTCTTTGAAAGATTTTAACAGACATCGTCATAAACTTTGAAAATGCATTGGAATGGTACCTATCTAAGTCTGTATTATGAATAGGTTCAAATTTCACATTAAATATTCAATAGATAGATAACTGAATGGTGTCAAGAAGAAATAGTTTCACATTTTAAAATGCGATATCTGCCAACAAGACATTGAAGATGAAACAATACAAACAACAACAACAACGAAGAAATGAAAATATTATTCTTTTATTTATTAAAAAAATAAATGCTGACAAACATGCGTTAAAACACTGCATCAAGGTACAATCATTATTGAAGAAGTAAGTAGATCATGATTTTGATAACTTGCCTTGAAGCAGAATAAGCCATTTAAGAAATAAAAAAGCAAACATTTTATATGAACCTTAAAACGCATCAATTTCGTCAAAATTCAGAAACAAGAAACAACATTTAACTGAAACATGTCTATATCTCTGTTTATTTGATAACTTTTGATAAAATCTAACACGACTTTTGTCACAATGGAGATTTAGCAGTGTGTAATTATTCATTTATCAATTACTTAAAAGAGCTCCACTAAAAGAATTCCACCTGCGACTGTCTTCGTAGAGCATGTAACTGCTTCCTGCGCCACTTGTGCAATGTACCCAAACTTGTTGCCCTTTCTTCACACTAACAATGATGTTTTGTGAATTGCACGTGTGATAGTTCTGGTCAGTTTGAGTTCCTCTAGATAGTTCAATGTTTTCTAGTACAATGCCATAGTTAGCAAATTTCGCAGGTGGTGTACAAATGTGTGCCGAGAAAAGATACAATCCACTTGCAGGGGCTGTATATATCCCAGTAGACGTATCATATCCGGAACCTTCGTTTGTCCTGATTCGGTCAAATACAATAACTTTATTTTTCACCAGAACAGTGTCTGTCACGTGATAAGCATGGAATCCGATGGCTGAACGATTTGTGTCTTCTGTAAATAAAATGAATGTTGATCGCAAAATGTTCACTAACTGGCATCAATATTATTATACAGAGCAAACACGTTTGTAAAACATTTCTTGCCGTCAAATAGAGTGGTCATAATTGATGTATTTCGGGCATGATCTAAGAACGCATACATTCTCCAATGTACACTTTTGAGAAAATGGTTTTGATGAAAGCTTATGATGAAACGTTTTTCCATGATAATCATTATAAGTACAGAACACGGACAATTATAATAAATTAAATATAACAATTTGTAGAATACTTATCCTGACGCAATAATTATAAAACAACAACAGCAGTTGCAAACAGGAAATTGCTGAAACAACAGCAATAGAAGTAATAATAATAATAAGTTCAATATGTTAAAAGCAGTATATTAAAATAACATTACGTTGTCATTTTTTTTTAGTTCTAAGTACATGTATGTGAATTACTTACGTATCATCAATTCTTTATTCTTGGATTTTGCTGCCAGTTCTTCGGTGACATTACTTCTCAGGTCTTCAAACTTGTCAGTAATGTCGTTGACCTTCTTCTTAATTTCATTCAGAGTGTCCAAGACACTTGCATGTGTCTTTTTCATTTCATTTTCCATGGTTTCGACCTTAATTTCGGTGCGGATCATTTTTTCTAATAATTGTTCTTCGTAAGAGAATTTGGAACACATCGGTTCTTTAGCGAAAGAAATTTCAACACCATAAATTTGAAACAAAACCACTAAGATATAAACGGTTGAGATGAACATTTTAGTAGATCCAAGTCAAACTGCAAATCTTTAAATTATAAGTTAAATTATACAAGCAAAAGAAAAACAAATGAAAGAGGACTGCTTTCTAGCTAGTGTTACCAAGGAGAGGATATTTATAGGAACAAGTAAGAGAGGGCTGATTAAAAGCACTTTTACAAATACTCTTATGAGAGGGCTTTTAAGAAAGTATCAAGACATCTTCGCTTTTCTTCATTTTTTTCTGAGCAGTTATTGTCACTCAGTAGTTTCTCAAAAAATAAAGTAATTATCTTCTTACGTAGCTAAGACAACTATGTGAATATTTACTATTGTTTAATTTGTAATTCATGTTTATTTTTCATGATTTCATGCATTTAGCTGATTATATCTCTATCTAAAATTAATTTTTCGGCATACCTAATAAGCTGGGGTTTCGGCCTACTTTTTGGACCAGTCAAATGTTACGAATGGAAGCGGGTTGAATGGAATGTGTATACGACCCTCTTGATCACTTCATTGATAAATGATGTAGCTACCGATCTAAAGCTGGACTGCATATACAACCGCCTCCATTGATAACTGTCACAGGAACGATCTTTATGTATATACCAAAATGTACCTCGGCTCATAACCCTTTTAATAATTTGATGTGTATTATAAAGATAAAGATTATATAAGTGATTTTGTAGGTACATATCGCGTGTTAAAAAACAGTAGATACTGTTTCTATTTCTCTTGTGAGCAGTCGTTATGTCATAATTTGATGTAGATTATAAAGATAAAGATTATATAAGTGATTTTGTAGGTACATATCGCGTGTTAAAAACAGTAGATACTGTTTCTATTTTTCTTGTGAGCAGTCGTTATGTCATAATTTGATGTAGATTATAAAGATAAAGATTATATAAGTGATTTTGTAGGTACGTATAATGCGTTAAAAACAGTAGATACTGTTTCCGTTTCTCTTCTGAGCAGTCATAATGTCATAATTTGATGTAAAATTATTCTTGGACCAGCTGCGAAAATCTAGGTTCTTGTTTGCTAAAATATACCTCAATTCCAATTTTGAACGCACTTTCGTTGTAACGTTGATTTTCATTGGTGACTTTATTTACATTGGCGACGATTAAATAACATATATTCGTATTCAGTCCTAACTAACTCATAAAACACCATGATTAACCGTTTAGTGCACAACTAACTTCGGTTTTGCAGAAGAAGCGCGGACAAGATTTTCGGATTTCAGCTCCCTGTGACATTGACATTTGAGCTAATGTCCCCTATTGATAATAATCATAACACAACTGCATTCTGATGCTTTTCTGCAAAGTTAAATGAAAATACAACAGCTGAATTTGTAAGGGCCAACCTTGAATGCTATATCATACAAGTAAACAATAGGAGCCCTATAACCAATTATTAGTTATTTGTAGCCATGGACTTATAGAGAATGCATTCAATGTATCATTAAGACAGATCCGATTCCAAATTATGTGGTTTTTGCCAAAACAAAAAAACACAACAAGAAACACTTAACTTATTTTAGGCATTATTAGTATTATGTTATGACTTTTTGTCTTTAAAGCACTCAAATTAATGGTATAGTTTTATGTTATCGAAAACAGACAACAGTGTTCACTGTTGCTCTAATCGTAAAAAACTCTTGTCTTATATTCTTATCTAACAACAGTCGCAATAGCGAAAAAAGATAGGAATGCCTTCGTTGCTAAGATACGAAGACACGAACTGTTGATTATCTGCTAGTTTGTCGTGCCTTTCGGGGCTTTGTGTCCTCACCCCGGAAGATCGAATATTTGTTACTTTGGCGAATCTGTTTGTAAGCTTAAATAGTTTTCACTGTCTTAGATACATAATAATGTCTGCAAAGGGCGATACCTCGGGGATGTTTTTATCAAGGGGCGCCTATTTTATTTTGCGATTTGCATTTTTTGGTTTCATTTCAAATTTGGCCCATAAATAAAACCTAAATAACTATAGCAGAAAGAAAAGAACTTTGGAAATTTAAAAGGTCAAATTGTCCGACTTACAAAATAAAATATCGTTGTGTTAGTTAAGCATCTAAATTTTGTTAAAAGAGCCTTCACGCGCCTTTTATAATACAAAACAGTGAATAAGTGCTCAGGCGCGATTTCAAAACTCGTTCAGAAGTAAAATCTAATGTTTTTCAGTTTTATTGCAAAATATAGATCCTGGAATCGAATATGATAATGATAATGTTCGTTTAATTTTTCCAGTACAATAACAACGGGTCTTTGGTGTTTGATATCATGTCGATACAATGTTCACCGTTTTGTTTATTTAGGCGGAAAGATGCATTTTTATTGTCAAGCTGTATGATTTTTTGTAGGATAACATCGTTAGAACCAACAAAAGAGTGTTGAACAAGTTGCTCTTATTTAATCATCTACAAAATAGCTTTAAATTTGTATATACTAAAGATAGTACATTGTATTGACTTTTCATTGAAAAGACTTGTGTTTTAGCAGCTGAATTCAATGGATGTAAGGTTTGAAAATAAAACATACCTCTGTAGGGCTTTGAAACAAACAAATGTGAAATAAAAACAATTTGCCTCGGCAGAAAGTAATCAAAGACCAGTTGAACGTATTACCTAATTGATCATTAGCCAAGTGTTCTGTTTTTGTATGAAGTTCACTCTAAGCACTCCATAAGGAGGCGATGTAGGACACGTCCTGTCTACACTTTTTTTATTGCTCATTAACTTAATTACCGTCACTAGACTTATTCAATAAAAAAGCCTTTCACTTGAAAATCTGAACAGCATCATAACAAAAGGTACCTTCCGACATTTCATGCTGATGATTTCTTTCATTTTAAAAGCTGAACCGCATCATAACGAAAGGTGCCTGCCGACTTTTCATGCTGATGATTTCTGTCATTTTAAAAATCATTCCGGATATGCCATCGTCGGAAATGCTAAGATTACAAATATTGTACTACCTTAAATATATCAATACGACATACACATGTAATTTATTCTGTCATTGTTTAATACATACTCGAGGATATGCTTCTTTTTAAAGTATTTGTGGAATGGAATGTAATTATTTTATCTAATGAAAATTTAATTGAATTTTAATTGTGTGCTAACGCTTCTTCGCAAATGAGCCGCTTTTGTGAAAGCTTGGTCTATATTTTTTCTGGATAATTTCTATCAATAAAATGATGATTTAATTCTTTTAGGGATTCATTAAATGATCCATCATCTAAGATAATACGGCGATATCTCTTTGCCTGACTGTATGGAATACCGTGTGTACATGAGTTTGGATGATTGGAAGAATATTCAACCTCGAATGCTCAACGTAATGATGAATATTAGTATTCTAGACATGGGCATTTTATATAGATCATTGTTTTTAGTCAGCATGGCATCAGCATCAAGGAACGAGACCTTTGTATTAGATATAGTATATGTGAATTTGATACTAGCATGGTCAGAATTAAGGTGGTTAATAAATTCCACTAATTCTTCTAAGGAATGATCCCATATCAGGAAAATGTCATTTAAAAAACGAAACCACACTCTTGGTTTGATAGTTAACGAGTTTAAAAACTCTAGTTCCAGTTTTCCTATGAAGAGAGAAGCATAACTAGGAGCCATGGGACTTCCCATAGCAGTACCAATCATATGTACATAATGCTCATAATTAAACTGAAACAATTATTAACTGGAACAATGCTTAACCGTTTGTATAAAGTATCAATTGACCGTTTCATATCATGCATATGGTTGCTTAGACAATGCCTACAGGCCTCTATTCCGTCCTCATATGGAGTATTATTATATAACGACGCTACGTCTAAAATTACTAACTTATTAACTTTACGCTGTTTAAGTTTTAGAAGAAAGTCAGTAGTGTCTTTAATATATGATGGAAGCGATCTTATATATGGGTTAAGAATGTAATCAATGTTCTAAGAAATATTATGTATGTGAGAATTTATCGCAGACACTAAAGGAAGCCCTGGATAGCTGACTGGTAACGTTCTATCGAAAGATTTGGCAATTTTGGGCAAAATGTAGAAGTGTGAATCTCGAATATTTCTAGGAAATGTATCAAGTTCGTCATCTATAAAGTTTGAGATTACATTTCTTATATCATCAGACTTATTTCTATCAACCCTTTTAGAATCATTTTCGTCAGACAGATGTCTGCTTACCTCTGCAATATAGTCAGTTGTGTTCATTATTACTATGATAAAATATTTGTCAGCCTTTTTAATAATAATGTCTTTGTCATAAGATGAAGATTCCAGACTTTCAAGTACTTTTTTCGTTATGTTACTGCAAAACTTACGTTTTAGCGAGGATTTCAGAAGTTCTTAGTTCATAGATTCAATTATGATAGAAGTCTATGTAACATTACCGGCATTGTTTTGTTGTAAATGTTACTGTCTTTTATTCAGTTGTAACAGGAAGAAGCGTTATCACACAATAAAAAATCAACTGACAATAATTGAAAACCCTTTGTCATTGAATACAATCAATCTCTTCCGCATATTCTTTATTCATTCTGGGACCCGAGTAGATTATCCCAAAACCAATTGTTTCAGAATGCCTATGCGTATTCACTTGTTGTAGCATTTCAGTGTACTTAGAATCTCAAATATCATCTTCTTAAAACTAAGTTTTTGTCTACTATTAACAAACGGGCAACTATAATTAGATTCGGTATACAAAGATGCAGGCATTGTTCTTATATTGTTGAGTCTCAAACAACTAACAAATTGCTACATAATTTTCTGTAAAAACCAGAATGAATTGTTCATCAAAATTACATGTAAAAACCAGAATGAATTGTTCATCAAAATTACATGTAAAAACCAGAATGAATTGTTCATCAAAATTACATGTAAAAACCAGAATGAATTGTTCATCAAAATTACATGTAAAAATGTAAAATACAGTATGTTGGACAAACACAACAAAAAGTCTCTCAACGTATGAATAAACATAGGTTTGATATTTTAAATACACAGACTGTAGAATGTGGCTCGAATGTTGCTCGTCACGAATGTGGACACACACTTAAAGATTTTAGTTTAATGCCTATTGACAATTTGGCCGGTGATATGGACAGGTTGATAAAGGAAACGTTTTTGATTCACACAATATTGATACTCTATCCTAGAAGGGTCTCAACAGTGATTTGCTTTTCAAAGTTGTATAGACAATATAATTCAGTTACGTATTTAATACTTATATCTAAATTATTACTAACTATATGATTACTTCTTCTATTTTATGTTTTCTGATAAAATGTAGCATCTCTTTACAGAAGATATTACTTAATAAATATTCATCACTACAACTATATGTTGCACTAGATATTTTCTGAAAACGCTTAATTTTATATTTCTGTTTTTGCATTGTATAACAGAAAAGTATAAATATATTGTATACCAGTATACATTTGTTGTTTATTATTTTTTCTTGAAAACCATTATATTTTGTTATCAGATCTTTTTGTTTTACAGTATTGTGTAATTTGCCGCCGTATGTCACGCTCCGTTACGCGCTACGTTTAGCGGACGTGACGTTACTTGTTTGTTATGTTATTTACTGCACTTGAAGAAGACGTATAATAAAGTCGAAACATATTGTACAAAAATACGTTGTGTTTAATTTTATTTCTTAGTACATCAGTATAATGGGAAAAACCTTTACAAACTGGCCTTCTAAATTGCGTTATCTGCGTAAGCCACAACAACGCCTTTTTGAAGTTTGAAGGCAGCGCTGATGGCAGTTCTCATAGATGGTAGTTCTCATTGATGGTAGTTCTCATAGATGTTAGTTCTCATAGACGGAAGTTTTCAAAGATGCACATAAGAGGCATTATCATATTCACAAAAGTGATCCGAGCCTTGCGCAAAAAAGTGCTCTGTAAGTAGGAAGCAGGCACATATCGTTTTTGCCCTACACTGTGACGTATCGTATAGAATTATCAACAAAGATAGGTCCATCTTTAATTATAATTATTACTATAACATGGTATGGCATGGCATGGTATTATACATTTACGTAGGTAGATAAAACAATACATCACTAGAATCTGATGTACTGAGAGGAAATATGGAGATGCGCGGTTTCTGCAAAGAGAGGCAACTGTGTATCTGTGTTCCAGTAATTCATGACATAGTTGTGTCTCTTCTGTTGAGAAAATTACAGTTTGAAACGCGAGAAAAATGGTTTAATCCTTAAAATGGTCTAATCAGGGGCCACTATTCTGAACGTACCTTGAAGGCCTTAAGGAACTCGTGAGGTGTACTTAAGGTGACCTTACATGTTTTCTCCGCTATCTCAAAAAATTCTTAAGTTAAGGTATTTCTTGAATTGTCTAGTAACTTAAAGTAAATAAAACCACTACTTAACGCCTTCCTAGCATAAAAGACACAAGCAGGACATTGCTTATTTTGATGGTAAGAATGCTTTAATATTTGTTTTGTTGATTAATTTAGAATTATATGTTCAGGAATGACAAGAAAAACAAATCCAAATGCGGATTTTCGGGAAAATTTCATTTTCACTTCTAAGAGCGTTGTGTTAACAGTATCTCAGTATTTCTTTGTGCGAATATTTAATTCTTCTGTATACTTGTGAATGTGACAGAAAGAAATTCAAGTAAGTATACAAGAAATGTAATTACATGTATTATGACTACTAATTGGGAAACATACAGTTTTCCATTTCATCCGTCCCTCCGTACAGACAATATATGTAACCGTTCAACACTTGTTCGGTTAATTTGGAACTCGATGGGCTTTTTCTACATGGAGATATTGCGTGTTTCTGTTCAATGAACTTTCGGGAAATATTTTATGGATTAATGTATGGCGTACCATTTCGGTAAAAAGAAACACATATTAAAATTTGTACCTGCGGGTGTAATTATGTGTACATGTTTATACCAGCAGGTATAAATTTATATCTGAATGTACACATTATATTACTAGTGGTTATATCTATTACTTCTGACCCAAAAGGTACGCCATATTTATTCCTATTAATTATTACTACATGTAGTACATATATTTGCCTTTAATTTTCTACGATACTTCCAAGCCACAACTGCCTGGATATAATGAATTAAGATTCGTGGGACTGTTTAACTGCTATGGAGAACTGTATCGGCCAATTGACTTTTACGACGTTGATCGAGGTTGATTCCATCTGGAGTGAGTCTTGTAAGAACTTGTTTTGCAATCGACAATAAATAAATTAGTATATGATAAAATAATGCTGTGGCCAATTTATATAGCACCATTCTTGTTTGTGCTATGACCAAGCAATCATTGGATGAATTAAACAATTTTCATGGGAAGCTTGACAGTGAATTTGCGCAAATCATAAACACATTACGTCTTGATGATGTTTCACTGAATTACGGCTTTTACTTTTTTGTTACGACACTCCTTCACTTTCCACTAGAATTTATGCGACCATTGGCTGGAATTCAATCAAACTTCAAAGTTTTTCTAACACGTGGTTACAATATATATAATAGTTAGTTAAGACGGTCACATATCTTTGTTAACGCACTTTGTCAAAGATAAATAAATGTTGTGAAAGCTTTCATTTGTAAAGATTCTGTTTACACGATACATTTTATGACCCAGCAAAGTTGTTTTTTGATATGAGAGAAAAGAATACATTTAAATAGCATCATGATTTTTGTTTCTTAGTTTATACTTATTATTTCAGCTCGATTGCGAAGAAAGCTTATGATCAAGTCACTCTCGAGTCAGCTTCCTGTAAATACATGTACTGGTGTCATATGTGGTGGTACGGTCTTGACCCATGTGAGGCTCGAAACCGCAACCTCCGGGATGAGCGACTGACACCTTAAACTCTACACCACCGCTCCCCTTGGCATTACAAAAGGAGATTGTAGGGCAGATATCAAAACTAAGTAAAAATTCAGATACTTGATAGCAGAAAATGGCAATGTGTTGTTTATAACAAACTGTTGCAAGCATTGAGAAGGGAGGATACACCTAATTATATACAAGATACAGTAAACTCCGTTTATAACGAACTTCTTGAGACCATTAAAATTTGTTCCTTATATCCGGAGTTTGTTATGTCCATTCAACATTTATACATAAAATAAATAAAGAAAAAATAATTCGGACAGAGAAAATGTGTTCCTTATATTCGGAATTTCGCTATATCCGGAGTCGTTATATACAGAGTTTACTGTACTAAAAAATTAACAACTTCATTCTCATTCTTCGAAGGATTTCAACAGACATTTTCACAAACTTTGAAAATGTTTTTGAATCGTACTTATCTATGTCTGTTTTATGTATAGGTACACATTTCACATTAAATCTTCAATAAATAAATAACTGAATTGTGCCTAGAGGAAAAAGTTTCACAGATTAAAATGCGATATCTGCCAATAAAAAAATTGAAGGTGAAAAAACACAAACTACAACAACAACAACAACAAAATAAAAATCATTTATTTAAACAAGAGCTGTCCCTCACAAGTGACGAATGCCCCCGAAAGAGGTACCTCAGTCTGTGTCCTCTCCATGTACTCAATAAATGTGCTATGTCATTTTAAAATCCTTCCATGCATGACAGAGTAACCATGCATACAGTATTCCATTACTTTAAACACTAAGTGTGACCTTGACCTTTGAGGTAGGGACTTGGGTCTTGCACACAACACATCCGCTTGATGTGCTAGACATTTGTGCAAAGTTATTTTAAAATCCTTCGAAGCATGATAAAGTTATAGTCCGGACACAAATGTATGCATATATACAGGATTCCATTACCTATAAACTCTAAGTGTGACCTTGACCTTTGTGGTAGGGATATTGGTCTTGCACGCGACACGTCGTCTTGATGTGCTATACATTTGTGCCAAATTAATTTTACAATCCTTCAATGCATGACAAAGTTACAGTCCGGACACGAATGTGTGCATATATGCATATATAGAGGAATCAATTACCTTCAAACTCTTAGTATGACCTTGACCTTTGAGCTAGGGACGTGGGTCTTGCACGCGACACGTCGTCTTAATGTGCTAGACATTTGTGCAAAGTTATTTCAAAAAACCTTCAATGCATGACAAAGTTACAGTCCGGACACGAATGTGTGCATATATAGAGGATTCCATAACCTTCATATTCCAAGTGTGACCTTGACCATTGAGGTAGGGATGTGGGTCTTGCACGCGACACGTCGTCTTGATGTGCTAGACATGTGTGCCAAGTTATTTTAAAATCCTTCAATGCATGACAGAGTTACAGTCCGGACACGAATTTGTAAGTGGGGACGCACAGACGGACGGACGGACAGACAGACGGACAGTGCGATTTTAATATGCCGCCCTTCGGGGGCATAGCAATAATAGCTGACTAAACATATGCGTTAAATCACTGTAATCAATGTACAATCGAAATATAGGAAGTAAGTAGATCATGATTTTTGATAACTTGCCTTAAAAAAGATTATACAATTTAAGAAATAAACAATCCCGTACAATAAATTAACGTGTATTCATTTACAGTTAGGAATTCAAATGCGTAGTATTTGGATCACGAGCCAGTTAGAGACAACATTTATGTTTGGGACAATTTCAAACACTTTACATGAATTTAAAACACACCAATTTCTTCAAAAGTCAGGAACAAGTAAACAACATTTAACTGAAGCATGTCTATATCTCGGTTGTTTATTTGATTTCTTCTCATAAAATCTAACACGAATTTTGTCATAATGCAACTTTAGCAGTGTGTAATTATTCAGTTACTTAAAAGAGCTCCACTGAAAGAATTCCGACAGTTAGTGCTTTCGGAGAGCCTGTGATGGCTTCCTGAGCCACTTATGCAATGTACCGAAACTTGTTGCCCTTTCTTCACGCTAACAACAATGTTTTGTGAATTGCACGTGTTATAGTCCTTATCAAATTGAGTTCCTCTAGATATTTCAATGTTTTCTAGTACAATGCCATAGTTAGCATACTTCCTAGGTGCTGTACAAATGTGTGCCGAGAAAAGATACAATCCACTGGCAGGGGCTGTATATATCCCAGTCGACGTATCATATCCGGAACCTTCGTGTGTCCTGATTCGGTCAAATACAATAACTTTATCGGTCACAAGAACATTGTCTGTCACGTGATAAGCATGGAATCCGATGGCTGAACGGCTTGTATCTTCTGTAAATAAAATGAGTGTTGATCTCTAAATGTTCACTTACTTTGTAAAACATATCTTGCCGTCAAATAGAATGGTAACGATTGACGTGTTTCAGAGTGACCTGAGAACGCATACATTATCCAATGTACATTTTTCAGAAAATGGTTTTGCTGAAAGCTTATGACGAACAGTTTTTTCCATGTAAATCATTATAAGGACAGAACACGGACAATTATAATAAGTTGATTATAACAGTTTGTATAAAAACCTATCCTGACGCAATAATTTTAAAACAACAACAGCAGTTGTAAATATAAAATTGCTGAAACAAGAACCGCAACAACAATAGAAGTAATAATAAGTTCAGTATGTAAGAAACAGTATTTTAAAGTAATATTATGTTGAAATTTTATTTTAGTTCTAAGTGTATGAACGTGATTTACTTACGTATCATCAATTCTTTATCCTTGGATTTTGCTGCCAGTTCTTCGGTGACATTACTTCTCAGGTCTTCAAACTTGTAAGTGATATCGTTGACCTTTTTCTTAATTTTATTTAGAGTGCCCAAGACACTTGCCTCTGTCTTTTTTATTTCATCTTCCATAGTTTCGACCTTAAATTCGGTGCGGATCATTTTTTCTAATATTTGTTCTTGGTAAGTAAATTTGGAACACATCTGTTCTTTAGCGTAAGAAATTTCAACACCATAAATTTGAAACCAAACCACTAAGATATAAACGGTTGAGATAATCATTTTTGTAAAAGAATCCAAGTCAAACTGCAAATCTTTAAATTATAACCTAAATTATACAAGCAAGAGAAGACGAAATGAAAGAGGACTGCTTTTTAGTCAGTGTTACCAAGAGGAGGATATTTATACGAACAAATGAGAGAGGGCTGATTAAAAACACTTTTACAAATACTCTTATGAGAGGGCTTTTAAGAAAGTATCAAGACAACGCACTTTTGTTGTAACGCCGATTTTGATTGGTGACCTCATTTACATTGGCGATAGTTAAATAACGTAAACTTGTATTCAGTCCTAAATTCGTACGAATCTGTAATTATCGCATTTTAGACCATGCTTAACTGTTCAGTGAATTTTATGTTTGCGAATTTAATGGTTGAAACTATTTTTAACGCCAGTGATATTAACAGTGAACCCTATATTTACCAATAGAAGACTGATCTCAAGAAAAAAGCAGAAATAACTGCAGCTTCTCTTCCTTCTAGATATTGATATGACGTTCAAATCATCTCAGTGTTTTCAGAAGCATTTTCAGAAATGCTTTCAAAGAAACCATGGCATAAAATTGATCATTAACTAGAGATTCTTTTCCATGAAAAAACGCATGTCTCCAGCCTTGATGGCCTTGACATTGGATCTTGTGACCCCAAATTATGAGATGCACAACTAGACTTCATACTGATGCTTCCTGCAAAATTTTATGAAAATCCACAGAGTGGTTTTGCAAAAGAAGCGCAGACAAACTTTTCAGTTTTCAGGCCCTGTGACATTGACATTTGAGCTTGCGACCCCTTATTATCATATGCACAACTAGACTTCATACTAATGCTTTTTGCAAAGTTTTATGAAAATCCAGCAAGGGGTATAAGAGGAGTAGTACGGACAAACTTTGAGACAGACATGCAGACGGACAGACAGCACAATATCAATATATCTCCACCAAATGACAGACAGACAGACAGACAGACAGACAGTACAAAATCAATATATCTCCACACCACTTCGTGGTGGGAGACTTAATTAATATATTCGAAAGGGTAAGCCCTCTCAAACCAGTCGAAAGGCACATGAAATAAAGCTGCTTATAGCTTCCAGTTCAATCCACGTTTGTAGTGTGTGTTAATTAATTACAATGCTGTACAATACACGAATACATATGTTTAAAATTAAAAAGTTGAATCTTAAGACCTACAATTTTAGGCCTTTGTGAATCACACACTATAAATTTAATGTTTCGTATACGTTTCACTACTGATTTTAAATTAGAGTTTCGTTTCTGAATAAGTAATTTGAAGTTTATAATCTTTCATACTGATTTAGTGCGATGTGATTTCAGAAAGTAGCTATGCAACAAAATGTCCTTACGCGTAACAAAATGTCGTTAAAATTTGATGTTTGAAGTTTCTGCAATTATAACTGAATCTCTATTAGTTTGCTCATATTTCTTAATATTTGATTGAAGATAGCTTCTTTATGACGAAACTTTGCAACAGCTTAATTTGTAATGCTATATCATACAAGTATACAATAAGACCTCTATAACCAATAATTATGTATTTGTAGCCATGGACATTTAAAAACGTCATTCTATAGAGTATCCAATTAGACAGATCCTATTCCGAAGTATGTGGTTTTTGCAAAAATATTTAAAAAAAAACAAAAGAAGAAACACTTAACTTATTTTAGGTATTATTAAGTACTATTCAATGACTTTTTATCTTTAAGGCACTCAAGTTAATGGTATAATTTTATGTTATCGAATATAGACAACAGTGTAAACTGTTTGTCCGGTCAGAATGACTCTTGTCTTATCTTCTCACCAAACAACAGTTGCAATAGCAATAAAGGATAGGAATTCTTCTTTCCATGCGTTCGGCCATAAGACATGAACACACGAACTGTTGACTACCTGCTTGTTTGTCGTGCGTTCGTGTTGTCATCTTTCGGGGCTTCGTGTCCTCACCCGTGAGATCGAATATTTGTTACTTTGGCGAATCTTTTGATAAGTTACAATAGTATTTACTCTCTTTGATACATAATACTGTCTTTAAAAAGCCATACCTCGGGGATGTTTTTATCAAGGGGCGCCTATATTGTTTTATTATTTGAATTTCATGGTTTCATTTCAAATTTGGCTCATAAATAAACCACAAATAACAAAAGCCGGAAGAAAAGCACTCTGGAAATTGATAAATTTCAAATAGTCCCACTGACAAAATTAGACATTGCTGTGTTAGGTAGCCATCTAAATTTTGTTAAAAGAGCCTTCACGCGCCTTTTATAATACAAAACAGCGAATAAGCGCTCAGGCGCGATTTCAAAACTCGTTCAGAAGTAAAATCTAATGTTTTTCAGTTTTATTGAAAAATATGGATCCTGGAATCGAATATGATAATGATAGGTTTTTCCAGTACAATAACAACGGGTCTTTGGTGCTTGAACATGGCGATACAGTTTTCACCGTTTTGTTTATTTGGGGAGAAAAATGCATTTTATTGTCAAGCTATAGGATTCCCTGTATGATAACATCGTTAGAACCAACAAAAAAATATTGAACAAGTTCCTCTTATTTAATCCTCTACAAAATAAATTTAAGTTTGTATATATTCAAGATAGTACATTGTATTGACTTTTCATTGACAATGCTTAAGTGTTTTTAGCAAGTAAATTTCACTGGATGTAAGGTTTGAAAATAAAACATATCTCTGTAGGGCTTTGAAAGAAACAAATGTGAAATGAAAACAATTTGGCCTCAACAGAAAGTAATCAAAGACCAGTTAAACGTATTTACGTAATTGATCATTAGCTAAGTGTTCTGTTTTCGTATTAAGTTCCCTTTAAGCACTTTATAAGGAGGCGTGTTGGACACGTCCTGTCTCAACACTTTTATTAATGCTCATTAACTTTATTACCGTCACTAGACTTATTCAATATAATAAGCCTTACACTGAAATCTGAACAGCATCATAACAAAAGGTACCTTCCGACATTTCATGCTGATGATTTCTCTCATTTTAAAAACTGAACAGCATCACAACGAAAGGTACCTGCAGGCATTTCAGGCTGATGATTTCGTCATTTTAAAAATCATTCCGGATATGCCATCGTTGGAATTGCTGAGATTACAAATATTGTACTACCTTAAATATATCAATACGACATAATTTATGCTTAAATAACTTTCTGTCATTGTTTAATACCTACTCGACGATATGCTTCTAATTAAAGTATTAGTGGAATGGAATGTAATTATTTTATCTAATGAAAATTTAATTTAATTTTAATTGTGTGCTAACGCTTCTTCGCAAATGAGACGCTTTTGTGAAAGCTTGGTCTATATTTTTCTGGATAATTTTATCAATAAAATGATGATTTAATTCTTTTAGGGATTCATTAAATGATCCATCATCTAAGATAATACGGCGATATCTCTTTGCCTGACTGTATGGAATACCGTGTGTACATGAGTTTTGATGATTGGAAGAATATTCAACCTCGAATGCTCAACGTAATGATGAATATTAGTACCCTTGACATGGCCATTTTAAAGTGACATTATGCGCATCTTACTGCACATAGTGTATTTTTGGTGACAGTTTTATAAAAGCAATTTTTGGTTGCTGTTCATTTAAATGTGTTAATGATTATGCCGCATTAGTATTTGAAGTTGGTGCTTTAGATATAAAAAAAATCGGACTGATAAAATGATACATGTAGTTGATTGTGTCGTTGTTGATGTTCGTAGAGATTTCGGCAGTGGAAGGGAAGCAACCCCTGCATGAAGTTGTTGTTTTCTGAAATTGACTCTCTCGGTCAAATAAGAAAATCAATATTTGGAAAGTTATTATTTCATACTGTTGGCGTGAAGAGTTTGGTGTATTGGGTTAAAAGCTATTTTTTCCTGTACGCTTTTGTATACACACCATATTCAGCTGGATTTTTACTTGAAGAAAATGCGCATAATGTCACTTTAATATAGATAGTCAGCATCACATCAACATCAAGGAATGAGACCTTTGTATCAGATACAGTA
This sequence comes from Saxidomus purpurata, assembly GCA_022818135.1. Lineage (NCBI taxonomy): Eukaryota > Metazoa > Mollusca > Bivalvia > Venerida > Veneridae > Saxidomus > Saxidomus purpurata. The sequence continues at coordinate 40,852 of JAFMSR010000547.1, forward strand.
TTTGTAAATTTGATACTAGCATGGTCAGAATTAAGACGGTTAATAAATTCCTCTAATTCTTTTACGGAATGAAAAGTGATCATATGAAAAGTGAACAAGTCTTAAACGTATCAACATAATTTACTTTGATGCATTTTCACAATTAAAGAAATACATATCAAATTGAAATCAAATAAAACGGGTGTGCTTTTGATGATTTCTGGTAATTATTTTTACGACAAAATACTGTTGTGTCAAAGGGAGTTGGAAGGAATATATAATGTTGACACAATACTTTACATATACTTTGTGTAAGACCTACTTTTTAGTTGTTACAATGTCGTTATGTCTAAAACATTACCTATATAGTGGCGGGTAATTTTTGCGTATATATGAAGTGTAAGATTGACGAAATTTGATGATCTTTTAACACAGAATAGTGTCCGGAAATACAGCAAATAGTGTCCGAAAATACAAAAAATAGTGGAAGATAACCTCACAAAACAAACATCGCCTACCAATTAGAGTTAGAGTCCCCTGATAGGTTTGGTCGTGTATAGAATAATGAATTTACTGATTGAATAATAGTAGAGCTGTATGACCGTGCTATTGGTGCTATTATACGGATTAAGTTTTTAATGGAATTGTTAACATTTGATAAATGCTACATCCTGAGACTTTTTTTAAATTTCGACGGAGGCCTATTCACTGAAAAGCATATATACATGTATCACGTAAGAGCACTACATTGTCCCCGTAACAAATGTTTTCTTTGATGAAAAAAATCAGTATTTTGCAAAAATCAGTAAACATTTTAAGGAGATAAATATATCTATATATAAATATATAACCTAAACTGACATTCAGTCCTAACATTTATTATTTCATTTAAGATTATCTGTCCATTCATTTATCGTATTGACTCCCTTTGCTGCCCAGAATGTAAGGACTAGTGAAAAGCAGATTTCACTTTCCCTAACTTCTGGGAATAGACCTTTTCTTGAGGTCACTTGTCAGAGAGAAACTGTTAGTGTTGATGTTCCATATCTAATTTTATTATCTAAGATCAAATGATAAAGAGAAATAAACTCTGAGGTTATTTGTCCTTTCAGTATTTTCTTGAAATATATGAATTGAAACTTCTGCATCGTTTCAATGAACTTTTTTACAGAAGCAACTTAGTGTGAATGAATAGTGATTATTACTGATTGATAAAATTTAGTGCTCTGCAATGGAATCAGTAAGGACTCTTTAGTCAATTGTAAGAAATGTCAGCGTGAAACGATATCTTGGTCTATGCTTGGCATAATTGTCAGAAAAAAATATTTTGGTGTAGTGGAGAGTGTGTGTTCCAATATCTGAGAATTTATTTTTTCTCAGACTAGGATAGTTTTCTTAAATGAAATTAGATGATCAAAATAAATGAAAATTATCTTTATCTGAAAATTATAATTATATGAAAAAAACTGTACAAAACAATATATTACTTGTATTTTCTTATTCTACTGAACAAAATTATTATTTAGAGTATTAATTTTTGATAAAACTGAGTATTTGATCTACAAGTATACTTTAAAATTCCATCTAAAGATAAATTAGCCCTTACACATTGAAACAAATATAATGTAAACAATTCTGTATGCATTATAACTCTGTGATCTTTGTAAGCTGAAAAAGATATTATTTGAATTGTTTGTAGCTTGGACGCCTGAAAGTATTATATAAGATGAAAGATAACCTCAGTTACCTGTCTAGGCAATTAAACTGAACAACAAGAACTATCTTTAAAAAAATGGTCGGTTCAATTTTGAGTATATGAAAGCGATTGGTAGTTACATTTTAAAGTAAAACATCCTGTCAAGTTTAATTTTTATGCAGTCAGGTGGCGCCAGAATGTCACAGGATGAGAAAAAGTGCGAACCCATGGCCCTTTGCTTACTCCCGGCTGAGCTAACCGGCCGCTTTCACATATTGTCCCCAATTGTGATTAAGTTCGTACCGTGACGTGTGCATCAGGAAAACAATCTTAATGCTTGTTTTTCTTATCAAATATGTAACTTGAAATATTGATCGTTATTCGCTGGTCGAGAAAGTATAACTACTCTACACTCAAAATTAACATCAGTTTAGGGGTCACAACATATTGTGATGACATATAAAAACTATTTACGTACTAAAATTATTAAACCATTCAAGAAAACTGAAAACGCAAGACCTTGCATATTAGCCAATGGTAGACAGTTGAACGATCTTGACCCTCTTGTATCCTTAGACAGCAATATTAGACACGTTTGAGCTAAACTAGTATTGTAACGAGTTGACAAACATAATATTGCACTTTCCTTGCTGAAATGCGCCGATTCCATCACTTATTTGTTTGTAAGACCTTCGTAAGAGCTGTCTGGCACAACGCACTACTTTAGTATTAATAGCAAAATGTTTCAAGTTCATGTTCGACTCCCCGACAGATGCACGTCCATTTCCAATGGTTTCCTGACATAAAACGGTTTCTACTAAAATTTATGAGTACAGTCAAACGCAGGCGACTAATTGAATAGTGCACAATTAGGAGTAAAGTAAACTGGTAATAAGTCCTGGTAATGACAGGAATATCTGAAATACAGAACATGTTCACCCAAGCAAAAAGTGCTTCGACTCAGCCGAAAAGGGGCTTAAAGTAAAATAAAAACAATGGCCAGGAAATATGGGCAATTGGATTTAAACCACCAGAGTTGGTCAATAGTCATATCTACGTGAAAGAAAATTTATAAAATGCACACTAGTCTCATTTTTGTAGAGAAAAGGCATGAACAGCATACAGTTTTACGTCCTCCCCTGATTATTATAAACAATGCTTAGTGTGCATGTGACAAAAATAACGTCACAATTCCGTTTCATTGACACATAAATTATTAACAAGAGCTGTCAGTAAGACAGCGCGCTCGACTTTTCTCAATGTTTGTCAATAAAACAAAAGTGTGTTAGTAATGGCAAAACAAGGGTCTGTATAAACAAAGGCTACAAGTAGCAAGAGATATTAAGTAGAGTTATCAAACGTAATTGTTTGATATCCCTGAATACTACAGCAAAGATTTAAATTAATACTTTTAGTGGTTAATGATATACATGTATGTGCATGTGAGTGTCAGTTGCACACACGATTTTAACTAGGAATTTCTAAGTAAATAAGAAACATTTTCACTGAGTTATCGTCTCTTGCTTACAGATAGGTGTGATGACGGTAAATAAGTCTTTCAACTTTCAAAGTTATATTTCAAATGGTTCAGTCAACAAGTGGACAAGAACGAAATATTTAACTGAGTTTCTAAGTCGAAAAAGGCCATAGTTCAAATGAAATCCTTGACAGAGTTACCTTCTCCTGTTTACGTTTGGGGACCGTGATGGTAAGCAAGTATTTCAACATTCAACCGTTCAGTCAAAAATTGGACTGGTACAAAAAAAAATCCCTGACAGAGTTACCTTCTCTTGTCTACAGATGGGGGTAATGATGCAAACAAGTATTCCATGTTTCAAAGCAATATTTCAATGGGTTAAGTCAATAAGTGAATTTTACCCATATTCAAGGTCTTTTCTAAGTCAAAAAAGGGCATAATTCTGATAAAAACCTTCACAGAGTTATGAACTCTTGTCTGTATATGGAGGCAGTGATGGTAAATAAGTATGGTATGTTTCAGAGGAATATCTACAATGGTTTTGAAATAAAATGGGGTGATACGAAAAACTTAACCAAGCTCAATGCACTTTCTTAGCCGAAAAATTCCCATAATTCTGACAAAAACCTTGACAGAGTTTTATACTGTAATCTGTTGATGGAGGTTATGATGGAAAACAAGTAATTTGTAAGTTCTCATAAAGTGAACATTTTGCTCAGTGTATCATGCTAGTGCCTATCCATTCTATTTTCCTTTTTCCTCTCACAATGCAGTGATTTTAGGTTTACATTATGTTCCCGGCGGCCACGGCAATCACGTTTCAGGCCAGCGTGTGCGTGTGTGTGTGTGTGGGTGGGGGCGGGGGCGGGGGCGGGGGGGGTTGGTCCGTAGTGGGACGGGAAACATGTGTATTCCCTGGCATCTCACGGTCCTTTCATGTTTTGTCACGTTCAATCACGGCGATGATTGCTATTGCTTAAGAGGCCTTCTTTTTATACCGTGGGCACAAACGTGCTCCTAAGCTGTCCGACGTCCAGGTTTCATCCGTAGAAAGCCTTGAATGAACGTAAAAATGTGTCAGACCTTGAAAACGTTAACAACGTGAGGGACCCCATCAGAACGTGACGGGCTGGGAGGGAACGTACTGGCATCCGTGGTAGACCGCGGGCAGAACCGCCTTGGAGCCTCCGGGATTCAGCCCCCTACCCTACGCCACGTCACGGATATATCGTAATAGACCGTGAGAAAACTTGGCAAGACCCAACAAAACTTGAATGTAGAGAAAAAATGGCCAAAATCCCACGGCGCACTACCTTTCGGGCAAACGGGGCTGCCGTGGCCGACTGGGACATACTGTAAACCTAGCATTATATTTTGCCCACCCAGACTGCTTTGATCGTTTAATCTCGTTTGCTATTTTCCTTATCACGAAGCTGATCTACTTTGTTTTGGATAATACAAGCACCAGCTTTGTAAGCACATCTACAGAAAGGTTATCATGCAGAAGAAATAACTAATAACTGATTATAATGTTTCTAAATACAACTTATTATTTTTTTGTTGCACACCTGAATAAGGTTAAGTTTACCGGTACTGCTGTTGCCACAATATAAGTGATAAGCATTAGGCATAAACATATACTTTATTATCATAGGTTTGCAACATTTATCTTTGAAGATCATGAAATTCTTCAGTGTAGCTGATTGTTTTATTAAACCTTAACAATAATGATCGGGTATGTAACAGGAATATTTTTAGCTGTGCATAGAGATGTTCGTGAGTATTCTTTCGTAGATGGTGTTGAGTCCTTAACTCTTACTTAATCGGGACCCGATATTTCTACCTTTATAACTGGTGTAGATCATGATCAGACTACACAAAGGTACAGTCTGATCATGATCTGCACTTTTTCGTCATGCAGTCGGGAAATATAGAGTGAATTTTCTTCTGAGTATTTTCATGAAACATCTAAGTGGCTCATCCAATTTTGATTGCGTATTTCTCCATGCAAACCTCTTTTTGGTTGTAAACAGTTACACAAAAATCACATGAATTGACATGTATGTATAGTGGGGTAACCTATGCTGGAGGTATTTTGAATGTATATCAGTTGTTTAGAAAGCAGGAAGTCCTAACCATTTTGATTTGCCTCAGCGAAAACATAATGTTATCCCTGCTAAATTGAAACAAGATGTTGATGTGCTTCATCACATGACTATGTCCTTCTGGGAGCTATTGACACGACACATGTCAAAACCTGAAATTTCACCACGAAGGGAACCAATGCTGGTGGTATGTGATATTTGACAACCAACAGGCGGGAACAGTTTTTAGAGCTTAAATATTAACTAACAAGAGATAACAGTTTCCATAGAATATATATATTTTTATACAAAAGAAATAAGTTTTATCAAAAATGCTAACTTCAACTGGTTGATTTTGATGTCTATATTTAAGACTTTTTCAAGCGAAATGGACCGGTACAAATGTATCGGCTGCTGTGACATCAAAGAGCTGCATGCGCGGATATCAATATATTTGCTGTTGAAGCATTTCATCAACTGTAAATGCTGAATATACCCTTCAATTTATTGCTTCATCTGTTTTTCTGTAAATAGTCGTTTTTCGGAGATACCACCAGCATAGGGATACCACCAGCATAGGTTCCACCACTCTAGATATTTACCACTCTGTGCTAGTGTGTTATATATATGCTCGTTGAAAAAAAAACAAGAATAAATTTTAAAAATTTTAAAGGAATACCTAATAATTTTGAAATAAAGTGGGGTGGTACGAAAAACTTAACCATTGAAGCTGCTAATATACATATCGTAAACTTTACAATCAAAAGATCACAAATTATTTTATGTTTTTCGGTGGTTTATAGAAATATAACAGTGAATTATATCCCGATAAACTCACAGGCCACTCAGTGAAAATTATCAAAATCTGTTACCCGGATTAACGTCAAAAAGTATACCGAGCGTACTGAATGCCGGAAACTATATCACGATGACGTCGTTAAAATGATGTCATCTTTGCGATGATTTCTGATGACGTTTCCCGCAATTTTCGACATTTTATTGAAATAAACCCAACAAAAGTAGAGTTTTAGACATAAAATAAACAGAAAAATTGTTGGTATCGATGTAATATTACGACAATTTCACTCGTGAACACCAAAAAGTTGTTATTTTCAATCGTGGCTGCGCAAATCGTATCACTTTTGGTGCCCACTCGGTGAAATTATATAGAGGATAATTGTTGGTTTCGGTGTAAGATCACGTTATAATTTCACCGAGTGGGCACCAAAAGTGATATTTTCACGAGTGGCGCAGCCACGAGTGAAAATAACAACTTTTGGTGTTACGAGTGAAATTAACGTGATATAACACCGACACCAACAATTTTTCTGTTTATTTTATGGTTAAAACTCTACTTTTATTGAGTTTATTTCTACAAAATATCGAAAATCGCGGGAAACGTCATCAGAAACATAGCGCAAATGACGTCATTTAAACGACGTCATCGTCGCATGGTTTCCAGCATTAATTACGCTCGGTTACTTTTTGACGTAAATCCGGGTTAAAGATTGCAAAACAGTGAAAAATAAAAATGGTAATCCACTGTTTCAAAACTGTGGATTATCACTTTTATTTCACTGAGAAAACTCTATAATTCACTGGAAAACATAAAATAAAACGTGATATTACACCGAAACCAACAATTATCCTCTATGTAATGTATTTTCTTAAAGACGCGATCGTTACGTATTACGCAGTGAAACAAATATTTCCTTTATTAATGAATGTAAAGCCTACTAATTAGACTGTTTCAAAAGCACACTCGCTTAAAACATGATGATAGACAAAACAGAACATCAAATCCCCCAAGATGTTATGATTTTGATGTCGTTTTGATGTTACATTTGCCTACTGTTAACTTTTCGTTATTTTAATACGAGTCATAATATTTCTCACTTTGCGACTAAAATGTCTGTTAGTGTTAAACTTTGCAGCCATGTCAGCTTGAATCAAACATATTCGGGTATGGACCCCTCATCATTGCACTGAGCTACAGACAAAAAGGGTTTTCACATGTATTAAGTAATATAAGAAAATCATTAAGCAAATTATGAAGTTCAATCAAACATTTTACAGAAGGTTTTGACTGGACACCTACAGTAACTTGAAGGGTTCGAAAGACGATTGGTGGCGACTAACAACCGAACACAGGTGCAATATAAAATTCATCAGCAGTTTATCAATAATAATTTAGCGCCAAAATTTTGCCTACACTTAGAATGAATGTAACTGACGAAATCTGCTATAATTTCCTTACGCTTGCTTTCATTCAGGGGCCAAAATCTTAATCTTCTTGAATTCTTAAAAATTTGATGTCTTACTATGGTACAACTTAGGCATTGTTTGCATTATATCTGGCTTCTTTCTGGCAGTCAGTACATGTATATATCTGTGGCCATTTTTTCCGGAAAGAAGAGGCTTCATGACAAATATTTTCACGTTTAACACAGTCAAACGCAGCTCGGGACAGATTTCGGACTGTTAAGAGCTTTTCTTGAAATGTGACAGCACTGTTCTGAACGTGAAAAGATATGCAAACGACATTGAATATACACATGCAACGTTGACTTATAAAACCGATTATATATGGCTGGTTAGTCTTTTTGTTCTGTCTTTTTTCCACAATCGAAAATAAATATCATAGCCACATGTTTCTTTTTTAATTCTTACTAAACTAAAATTAATAATTGTAACAGTTCTCTGGGCTATTCTGTAAAGAAAGCATCTATTTTCATCAAAGTTGACGACATTTTCTTATGAGTATGTTAGTTTTTGTATATTGTAATCTGTGATCTGTACTCTGTGATCTGTGACCTGTAATCTGTAGTCTGTGACCTGTACTCTGTGAAAAGACACAGATATTAGTAGGACCGATGAAAAAGTATAGAAATAGATTCGCGAAGTTGAACAAGAACTACAGTCGACTCTCGTTACCTCGATTTTTTTGGGACCAAAGAAAATAGGTCGAGATAACGAAAAATCGAGATAACCGAAGTTGGATAAAATATGCTCGATAGGGGATTGGAGGGGGTAAGGAAGATTATTGTTGATAGAAAGACGTTTGCTTCTTTCTACCATCTTATGATCTGTGTAATACACAGGTTGTGAAACGAATCAAGGTCGTAGGTTTAAATCAACTAAATGTTCGATTCGTCTGATTCATGTTGCCTTGCACCCCGGTGCCGAAAGATTGGATTTCCCCCGGGTCCTTCTCCAAAACTCTCAGCGTTTGCTGATCCAGATATCCTCCCGCGTAATATTTCGAAACAGATAAAGGTTATCCAATTTTCACATAGTATTTCATTAAATGATTTGAATCAATTATATATAGACTTAAAAACAGGCATATTCTTCGTGCAGTGGAATTGCATTAGAATGTCACCGATAATACCGTATTTACGCCGCACACTGCCAAGGGTGTGGTGTGGTGTATTATTGGATGTAATAAATACGCACAAATTGGATGTAATAAATATGCACCGTCAAATTTTCAGTTTTAAAACATGAACTTCAGATATTTTAAAATGTAGGTTAAAGTAAACACTAGCTGTTTTTGTTATGGATGGCTACCCATGAATCTACTGCTACTTATCATACTACAGTACATGGATCATCATCTAGAAGGTTATTGGCTCAACCCAAGTTTACTGCGTAATATATGGATAAGTTGCTGTAGTGATTATATCTTCGAACAATCGCTTCACAGGGTTAGACGGAAGTAGGTTACAACAGCTTATACAACATTTGGACTTGATAGTGACATTGATCATTAGATCAATTAGTGACATATAGATCAAACATAGATCTATCCACTGAGAATTCGTTTACTTTCGGTTTTGACGCAAGCTAAGGATAACACCATTTTATCATATTTAGCAAGCGTTA
>JAFMSR010000548.1:0-49905 GCA_022818135.1 Saxidomus purpurata
TATGCCCCTGGGGTCAAAATTGACCTTGCCCGGGGGTCACTTGTTTTATAAAGATGTATATAGGAAAACCTATTTGGTATATAACATTGTCTAGTGATCTTCCACCAGGCAAGTAGACTTGTACCAAGGTGAGCGATATAGGGCCATCTTGGCCTTCTTGTTTGTATTATGTTTGTCTATTTTATCGCTTACAGGAATGTAAGAGCAAATGCTCTTCCAAATGGAGCTAACGGCTACATACATATTTTCTCCCCAATTGTGACCAAGTCCGTACCGTGACATGTGCATCAGGAAAACACGTTTTTTATCAAATATGTTACACAGAATATTTACCTTAATTCACTGATTGAGAGGGTATAACAACTCTACACTTATAACACTTACACTTATAAAAACTATAAACACTTACCGTTTCTGTATAATAATGTGTGCGTTTTCCATGATTCTGGACTGTTTACCTGCTTTCTGTGCATTAGTTTCCAAAAACATGCCAAAAGATGTCGTTTTTTTGTGGACAATTCGGAGACACATTTTTGCAAGAAAACATGAACACTTTTGAAACAACAATTTTTTCTGAGCTGTTACTGGGACGAATATAAATCAATGCTCAGGCTGTTACTATCATACTTGATGTGTTAAAACATTTTCCAAGTGAATAAAAGCATTTTTATCAAAGCTGATTTTAGAGAGCCCAATCAAGCAATTTTACCAGCCTGTTAACAAAATAATGCCGTTGCATTTTTAAACTTTCAAATATTTCATTTTTGGTATCAGGTAATGTATTGGCATCAATGTCCTTATACCTATACGTCTAATTATTTTTTATGAAAAGCCATGCAACATGGGTTCTAATGCAGCTGTTAACTTACTAACCCGTCGTAGATACCTACCTTGGATAAAGATACATACATTTTCTCCAGTTCTTTGCAACATTGTAGACGTACTTTTAATAAAAACAGTGTCTCATTTGACTGTACCTTTGTAACAATATATTTTCGTTTGTGTGTGTCTTTGTGTCTATAGTCTCTGTAGTCTATGAGTGTCTTCGGGTAAAAAGTCGACTCGGAACGATCAGTTTTGAAATTGTTTTGATTTTTTATTGATGTAATTTTACACTCTTCAAAATAGGTATTGTTATTTTCGATATAGAATAGGTTTTTAATTTTTGTAAAACATAACATCATTTATGGAGACAATCTCTTTTTCAAACAAAAGAATGTTTCAGCATTAAATGACCGCTCCTACAATAGACTTACGGAAAAATGCATACCATATACATGTAACCAAACAACACATATCCCTTTAACGTTTGTACACCAAACAAAAGACAATTTCCATTGTAAATGACTTTTAACTGACTCGGAGGGAAATGGCAATATAGGTGAAAGAACACCAACGATTTGCAGTATTCATACCTCAAGTGTAAGCAAGGTTTCAAGATAGAGGACAGGTTAGAGATTACCGTACATATAATACAAAAGTTCATCAATTTGATATGGAAAATTATTTTGAAATTAAAAAGATCGCAAAGTTTCGACAATTTAGTCAAGCGGTACGTGTTGAAAATAATATTAATTAACAATCAAAACGCTGAAGACGCTGGATTTGTTTGTGTATTCAAAATATATGTCCTTTGTTTTGTTGTGACGACTATTTCAGTCTGTAATCTTCATTAGTTAATGCTATACCAGTTGGTAATAAGATATGAACAGAATGCAACAGTTATAAATCGTATTTTGGATCGAATTGTCTCTGTTTCTATTCCCGGTACACATAGACAGCAGGGGTTTTCACTGTACTCAACAAAATGTTTTCGAAGTAACGATGTTCAAATGTTTTACTGCAGTCATTGATATGTATTTTAACAAAATAGCTCATTTGATGCGTTTCAAGATAACGAGGTCTACAGTCGAATATAGGGTAAATTGCCTTCTACTTAAAACAATCACCACCTATGAAATATAACAAATCGTTTAAACATCGACATTAACATTTTCTGCTTAAGGTGCCCACGCGTACTTCTAATACATGTAGGAACGCAGACTAGCTCGCGCCAGGTCCGCAGAATAAACATATCAGCAATAAGGAAAGTTATAATTACGTCCCTTGCCGCGCATTGAATAAAATTTATGAATGGACGGATATAATCGTAAAAAGAGAATGTGTAAACATGCGCGTAAATATTCCTGGCTGTTCAAAACATTTCATTCTTTAAAATGACGATGAGGGTTAGACATTTTGTTGTCACAGAAACTCCGAAACATATGTTTTCTTTCCGCACAAGGTTTAAGAAATGACCGGCGGGTTAAGAAATCGGAACTATTTCTTTGAGGGTGTATATTTATAGTTAATCGTCCCTTATTTTTACGCATCATTGTAAAATGAAATACATCCGCGGTTCTTTTTCGAAAACAGTTTACTTTCGTTATATTTACAAATTACAAAATTTAGCTGATGCTGCAGGACTTTATAATATTATATATTTAAACAATACAACTTTCATGTCTGCAATGGCCATATGGTTTGAAATTAAGAATCATAATTTGGGATTATATGTTGACTGACGTGCCGGAGCTACTTTCAGATTTGGTACTTAAGGAGTAGGCTTGGGAAAACGGTATGTAAATTTGTTTGCTTCACAAACAAATAAAAAACACCTAGACTATATGAAAATAGATTTCTGGGGGCTTTTAATTTAGTTTACTATGCAAACAACTCAACTAGGATTTAGTTAATACTAATTTATTTTTAGCTCGATTGTGAAGACAGCTTGTAGCTTATCGAGTCACTCTCGGGTCCGTTTTCTGTCATATGAGGAGGTACGGTTGTGACCCCAGTAATTAGGATTTATTAGACTACCAAAGATCCCCTCTTTAGCGCTTTTTTGGTCCACATATACCAATAATAAATATGGTCATTGGCAGTTATATTGCATTATTAATAATATTTACTATTTAGTCACGCCATTGCCGTTAATTTGTTTCTTATTAAAGTCAGAGAAAATGCAGTGCTTGAGATATAGAGGATAAGTGTTGGTTTCGGTGTAATATCACGTTATAATTTCACTGAGTGGGCACCAAAACGTTATATTACATCGATACCAACACTTTTCTGTTTATTTCATGTTTAAAACTGTACTTTTGTTGAGTTTGTTTCAATAAAACGCCGAAAACCCACGGTAATTGTCATTTGAAAGCATATATCACACATGACGTCATTTTAACGACGTCATCTGCGTTTGGTTTCCGACATTCATTACGCTGGGTATTCTTTTTCACGTCCATCCGGGTTGAAGATTTTTATATTTTCGCTGCTTTGAAATTGTGAAAATATCCATTTTATTTCACGGATATATTTCAGTATTTCATTGAAAAACATAAAATAAAAACGATTTCAACGTATGCGTCTGTGCTTCTGTGCCTACCGGGCCTTGTACCGATTATGCCTTTTTGAAATGATTAAAATTGAAAATAAACGGAATTGTCTGTGTATTTCAAAATATACATAGCAATTTATTATTTTACCATATTAAAATCAGCAGAGCTATACAAAAGAAGTAAGGATATTTCTTAACAGGCAGTTACTATATCAAAGTCAGGATACTATGTATGCAGCGGACAGAATATGAAGTATTATGCATATTCTAAAACAACTTGTCCCGGGAGACGCAATTTCGACTGATATTTCAGTTGTTTCTGTCACCAGAAGAGTTGTAACACTTGTCTACACGTACGGTTATCATTATATACCTAAACAAGCACTATTCAGACCGAGTTTGAAAAATCAAACAACTTTTGGACATTTTATGATGACGGTATGTACACTTTTTTGGTTTGAATAAAGGTCATTTTAGCGACGTCATCGTCGTATGGTTTCCGGCGGTCGTTACGTTCGGTATATATTTTGACGTTAAACCAGGTAGAAAATTTTGATAGTTTTCACTGAGTAGACAGTGAGTTTATCGGGATATAATTCACCTTTATTTTTCGATAAACCACCGAAATAACATAAAGTAAAGTGATATAGCCCTTCAAAGTGACCATTATATAACTTTTAAAAAGATATTTTGCACTGATAAATACTCATGGAAAGATGAATATTAACAAATTTTACGATATATGATTCAATATAACAGATTTATTTCTTATAAATGTGGCTGAATACAGTATAGTAAAAATATATCCTTGTCAAAGATTTGACAAAGCACAGTTTTTTAAGGTTTATTTAATTTCTATCTACTAATAAAACAACTCAGTGTAGGTTATTTCTTGCATGTTTTCATTGTATCAGTGTTACTCTTGTTGCATTTTAATCATCTTTCTCGACCATTATATAGTATGGAGATTTTAGCACACCTGAGCATATGCTCACGGTGAGCTTTTAGGATCGCCTTTTGTCCGTCGTCTGTCGCCTTAAGAAATGTGTCTGTTAACATTTTACTTCAAATGACATCCCCTTAAAACGGCTAGATGGAAGTTTATTCTTGTTGGTGTAGATGATAATTATGGACCTGGGGTAAAAATTTGCTCCACTGGGTAGAGTTTTTTTATTTTTTTTACCTCCTGCCAAGGGAGAAAACTGTATTAGTTCCTGACATTTGTAAAGTGTTTTAGTAGTCACCTTTTGACCTGAGGCTTATATAATTCTTATTTTATACAGGGCATATGTCTGGAAAATTACCATGTCATCTTAGCGCATGCTAAAGTTCTATCAAGATTTCCGAAGCCATTATTACATATTAAATAAGTTATGAACTTAGGGTGACTTTGGAGAAGGTAACTTTGGAGAAGTGAGTTTACATTTCTCTGTTGTACTGATATAATTAAGGAGAACATTCTAAGATAAGCTTGGTGAAAAATAAAACAAATTAGATGTTTTTATTCAGGGAAAATGTAAATATCTGAGGATAATAAATCACAAAATATATGATAGTTAATCTATAAAGATGTACACATGTATATACACAGCTTACTTATGTAAGGAAAATAAGGAAAACTTAATAACACTTGTCCGAAAGCATAATACCTGGAGCTTAGATTTTTGTTATGTAGCATCGTGTAGTGGACACCTACCAAGTTGTTCGAATCATGACCCTGCTGGGGGAAGGCCGGGTTCGCTTTGTATAGGAAAAACTCTTAAAATCTCTTTCTCATAAACAACAAGGCGTTGTGCTTAGATATTTGGTGTGTGTCCTCTATTTAGTTTGTTCAAATCATGCCCCACGGGTCAAAATTATCCACACCCGCGGGGCATGAATGTCCCTTGTCTTATAGAGTTATCCATAGGTGAAACCTAGCTTCCAATGAGTTTCTATAGTTACCACTGACTTACATAGCAACCGCTGACTTCCTTAGCAACCGGTGCACTGGTATTCAGGTGAGCGATATATAGGGCCATCATGACCATCTTGTTATTGTTTATAATCCCGACCGGTACTAAGATTTAAGTCTCCGGATTTTTAAGCATGAGCGTTAAACACTGTTTTAGATGATTTCCGATCAACATGAGTTCTTTCCGATAAAAAGGATTTGGAAGTTTAGCGTGTTCCGTCTACATAACATCTATCTGCAGTTACAATCCGTGCGGTTCGTTAACAATCTTTGAGTTTAATGTACATCCGGTGATGAAACCGCATGTACTTCCGGGTGATGCAACGGTGATCAGAATTTGAGTTATTTTTAATTTATTTCTGTAGTGCTGACGAACCGATTTGGTAAGAGTTCAGATATGTAGAGCAGTTTTTTTTAATTTAAAGCGGTACTGTTTCATAAGTAAAGTTTCAGGTGAGTTTTGATGCTATATATTCCGATCGGTCTAAACATGCTAAAGATCTGTTAGTTTTACAGTCATGACAAATAGAACCCAAGACTCGAGATTCTTGCACTAACAAAGTTAGCACTCTAACCGTATGCTACAATCGGATGTGAACAAACGGAATGCCCAGGCATTTCATCCTGCCCATAGAAACACTAATTCATTTTAAAGGACTACTTTCAGTTTCAGGGTAACTGTCAAGGATCAATTTAAAATCAATAGGAGTGATCGCCGTGACGTCACACGGCAATTTTGATAAGATTGCTGGTGGGCAATAACAGTTGTGTTTACAATGCTTATGTATCGGAAAGGAATTTTTGAATTTTTATAACTTTTTTGCTATCCGAAGGATTTTTAAAATTCAAAAAGTTATGGCATGCTCTTGATACTCATAATTTTACATCAAAATATCTCTTTTGAAAGGAATACCGTTTTTAATGACACTTGATTTTTCGTACCGGCTTGTTGCTGCTATAATCATTTATGAATACAGTGCAAGTTACTCGCTCGAATTTTTCATTTTTAATCTTAACAAAAATTGAAAATAATGCATAAAAGGTATATTTTATAAGCTTTCCAATGATATGAAACATTTTAAAATATCTTTTGTTTTAAAAAAGTTACGGTCGTTAAAAAAACATCCCTAACGATTCAAAAACACGGACTACCAACCGCTGCCCACCACATCTATCTCTTATCAGAAGAAATTATTGCGCAATACCGGGTTTTGTTTGCAAACACGATCACTCCTATACAGGTTGATAATAGTATTTAGCATTATATATACTAATTTGTTTATTCTCGATTGCGAAACAAGTTCTTGCAACTTGGATTAATCGCTCACGAGACTCATTCCAGATGGAATCAACCTCGAAGAGAGAGAGGCGATGTGGAATTATTTGTGTCTTGCTAAGGACACTACCAACATGGCTATAGTAGGGATCAAACCCGGGGCCCTTCGATCCTGAGGCGAACGCTATTTAGCATCAGTGATTTTTTTTGCGCCGATTTGACTCCGAAATTCGGCGTCTTCCCAATTGACAAAAATGGTAAAAATTCCCCAAAAAAGGCTTAGAAATTCCCCAAAACAAGAAGATTTTTCCCCATTAGATTGATTTCTTGTGAAAGTTGAACTAAAACGATGCAAATAATCATGAAAATCCGACCCTGATTATGGTTTATTCGCAGAATTTTGTTGCCAATTCGAGGCCCTTTTTTTAAAAAAAAAATCCCAAAAAAAAAAAAAAGCATTTAGTATGACTTTCATCACGGTCCTTAAACGCTTTTTCATGCGTCAAAATGTGTCGGTAAAAAATTGTTAGAAAATTACCCTAATTATCTAAAAATGTCGCATATTTCCAATATTATAATAAGAAAATAAAACTTAAACACGCCATCGGCACTGCGGACATTCGAACATCTTTTGTAAAGTTAAATAGTCTTATTCAACTTAGTTTGGACGCAGTGACTGGGAAACCCCCTCCATGCGCCATTTGCGCATAAAATGCAAAATGTCACATAAAAAACCTCAAAGCGCCCTGTTACAAAAAAAATCCACAAAAAATATTTTGGTTCAAAATTTTGTGTCGAAACGTGTATCATCAGGCGCTTTACTGTATACTTTTGCCATAAATACAAGCGCCCCCTTATATGATCGTGACAATTAAGCCCCTTAAAGCGTTTCCCTTATCAGAAAATGTTTCAACGGACAGCCCTATGCTGGCCAACTCGCAAAATCTTTCCAATAAAGGAGTTTGACCCCAAGTATTTGGGGTAAAACACACACCCTTTTTTCCTCGTTGGCATATCAGAGACAAAACGCTAGGGAATGAGCTCGCTGGAAAAACACGAGGTGAATGCAGTTGCCCCCAATCTTCCTCCATACAACCACAGACTAAGGAAACAAGGACACCACTTTACAGCCTGTAATTTTAATTTTTTAAAATTCCCCATCGTTCAAAGTAGCCCGTGCCTTGTTCTGTAAAACTTATTTGTGGACTCTGGATAGCACAATGCTTTTTGTATCTGGGTGCAAAGTGGTCCACATGTTTTACAGAACAATACAATTGCCATACCCAAAAGCGCTTCACGAACCTTATTCAGACAATGAAACAATAAAATTTTTTGAACTGAATAAGTTGTGAGAAAGGAATGTTTAGTGGACAGCTTTAAAGGAATGAAAAGATGAACGTTTTTATCTTCACTGTTAATATTTAATGTAGTTGCAAAAAGGACATTTAAATGACATAAATTTACCTTAAAATAAAACTCTACCTTCAAATTATGATATTTTTATTAAGTTTTGTTACTTTGTGTCACCCATTTTTGATGTCACATAAAAATTTCTGCACTAATTTAAAATTCTACATTTTTCACAAAAAAAAAAACCCTCCCCCCCCCCCGGGGCCCCCCAAACCTGTCCCAAAATTGAATTGTAATGAAAGGCAGTTTGTGGCAGCTGTAAAAATGACATAAAAGAAGTAAATAAAGCTAAATGAGCAAAACAATCCACCCCCCCTTTCCCATTTACGCAAATTCCCATTTCAAATCACGGCCCACCCTGTCGGAAGAAAAATCGTGAGTGACGAAAATGAAAAAAATCTCCTTATTTTAGACTGCCATATTTGTTTTGTTCTAAATCGTAACCTCTCATGGAAAATTGACTGACCAGTGCCTATAGTTCTACCTTGATTCGAGATTGCAAAAATCGATACAAATACCCAGTCTGCGTTCAATAAACATCTTGACACGTGGGATATGCAATTTGCAATCAATTAGCAACCAAATAATCTGTTTAATAATCGATGTTTACTCAACTATTAAATTGACAATAAACATTACACATGTCAAAACGGACATGTCAACCTTTAAATCGCTATGTCGTCTCGCCGCTTTTGATTGGCTTAAAGTTTTTTACTGACCAATGAAAGCTGATGTAACAAATGGTAGTGAGTAGGCGGTGCGGTATCGAGATTGACACTCGAAAACATTGTTAATGTTTACGGAAAAAAGAGCGACTAAAGTCACTTTGTTTTCGCTTTTCTGTGATCACGGTAAAATGGCGGGGATCAGCAACTATTTCGCCCACATGGCCCTCAAATGTGATCCCTGATTGTAGTAACGGCTGATTAGATGTTTGATGCCTTTAATTTCGGAGTACATTCAATTAATAAACAAATCGGCGAAATAATGAACAGTTTGGTGATTTTTGAAACATTGTTGCCGCCATCTTATTTTGTGTGTAATTAGTAAAGTTGCTGCCAATAAAATTTTTTTTTTGAAAGACTTCTACAATATAAAAGAAAAACTCCTGAATAATAAGATTTTCAAAGCCTCGACTATAAAAAGGTATAGAAACTTGTCCAAAATGCCACTTGTCAACATCTGTTACAATGGCTTCTTTAGACTGTAAGAAATGTCTGCTCGATGATTCTTTCCAAGATCACCTTCAAAAAAGGCTAAAATCAGACACTTGGAGTCTTGGAAAACAAACAATGATTGGCTCCGCTTTGATAAAGAAGCAGGATTAATGTTTTGCGATCTCTGCATCAAAATTCAAAACTCAAACCTGTTTACATCAGGTTACAAAACATTATTAAGACTTCACAGAGAAATGGTTTAAGTGAGGCAAACTTGGACAATTTAATGTTAATTTCAATAGAAGGAAACTTACCAACATAGGACAACATTTTAAAATACACTTCTTGCTTTCAAGGTATACAAGCTTTCATTAACCAGGCAACATCCTTAAAAAAAGAATAGTTTGTATGTCTTTAAAAGTAAGGATTGGATTTGAAATGTAATCCTGTATTAGTTTTAGCAAGTTAAACAACACAGGACTACATTTTAAAATACAAAACTTGCTTCAAAGGTATACACAGTCTTTCAAAGGCCCCTAAGTATAGCTAGAATATCACCATTTGTCTTTGGGAAGTGAAAATTTTCGCCGCGCCATAAGAAACATTACATTTCTCACGTGTCAAGATGTTTATTGAACGCAGACTGGGTATTCGTATTGACTTTTGCAATCTCGAATCAAGATACCCCTCCATATCACTCCGAAAAAAAGTGGCTCCAACTTTTTTCAGCCCAGTGTGTGCCCTGATTATACTTAATGTTATCATTTGTAGAGGGTAACAATTCAAGCATTGCTTCATTGCTAAATGTATTCATTGGTTGTATGTCTGATCAGGACTTTGGAACAAAAAAAAGAAGAACTTTATTTTCACTTTTCACGTTAAGATAAAACAGCCATATTTAACGTTGCATTTAATTTTATCCCCCCATCAAAGGCGAAGGGGATATTAGAAATGGTCTTCGTCCGTCCGTGCGTCCGTCCCAATTTTGTCCGGAGCATAACTCCAAAAGTACTTGAGCGATTTTCTTCAAACTTCATACACTGACAGAGCACATTGTCAGGAAGTGCAGTGTGTAAGAACAATAACTCTACCTTGCCTACTTTTAGAGTTATTCCCCTTTATCAGATTTACTTGTCCGAAGCATAACTCCAAAAGTACTTGAGGGATTTTCTTCAAACTTAATACACTGACATAGCACATTGGTAGGAAGTGCAGTGTGCAAGAACAATAACTCTACCTTGCCTACTTTTAGAGTTATTCCCCTTTATCAGTTTACTTTAAAAGTTTTGTCCAGAGTATAACTCCAAAAGTACTTGAGGGATTTTCTTCAAACTTAATACACTGACATAGCACATTGGTAGGAAGTGCAGTGTGCAAGAACAATAACTCTACCTTGCCTACTTTTAGAGTTATTCCCCTTTATCAGATTTACTTGTTCGAAGCATAACTCCAAAAGTACTTGAGGGATTTTCTTCAAACTTAATACACTGACATAGCACATTAGAAGGAAGTGCAGTGTGCAAGAACAATAACTCTACCTTGCCTACTTTTAGAGTTATTCCCCTTTATCAGATTTACTTTAAAAGTTTTGTCCAGAGCATAACTCCAAAAGTACTTGAGGGATTTTCTTCAAACTTAATACACTGACATAGCACATTGGTAGGAAGTGCAGTGTGTAAGAACAATAACTCTACCTTGCCTACTTTTAGAGTTATTCCCCTTTATCAGATTTACTTGAAAAAAAATTTGCGGAGCATAACTCCAAAAGTACTTAGGGATTTTCTTCAAACTTAATACACTGACATAGCACATTGGTAGGAAGTGCAGTGTGCAAGAACAATAACTCTACCTTGCCTACTTTTAGTCAAATAGAAAAATATCATACCTATACTGATAATGAACATTAATATAATTTTGCAAACCTTCTCTTCATTGCCTTATTCTTTTTCCACTTACTTGTAAACTGTACTCAGCATGACCATAACTATACGGCTTCTTAAGGATTTCTTTTCACCAAGTATAATTTTCAAAAGTACAACCTTCAGGTAACTTCTTCCCAGCGGGGGGATTAACCATGTGTAACATGGCTCTTGTTTTTATACAAATCAATTGTGCGACAAACAGGCTATCTAGTAACAAGTATTTACCTCCTACACATGAGGCAGATGCTCTTACCACTTGGCAATCTGGGCAGTTGTAGGTGTTCGTGTTTTATGAATTTTACTTTTTTATCTTCACTACCAAATTATGTGAGTTCATATCATTTTTCTTTAATTTATAGTAGCACTTTGTGCAACAATTTTTCAGTAATGGATGAAAGACTCCAATGAACAACACAACAGATCTTATAGAGTTATAATTATATGTTTTCCGTTCATGTGAATTTTATGTCAGGCAGTTCAGGTAAGCCATCATATAAAGGCTTTTACTTTTATTGTTGATAATTGTGTACTACTTGTAAAGTTGTGTTTATTGTTTTATTTTGTAGAAATTGTGACAAGTGAAAATGGCTGACAATGGTGCTGAGTCAATGTCTGCTGAGGAAAAGTTAGCCCTGATCACCAGAAATCTTCAGGTAGGTTACTGACTGCCATTTGACCAAGGAGGCGGGGTTTTATAGTTGATACTAATTTATTTTAGCTTGATTGTACCTCTACACGACTGCTCCCGCAGTCCCTTGACTTTTTCAAAAACGTGTAACACCCTAAGAATTTCAGTTAGAGGAAAGGTCTAAGGTCAAGCTAGTTAAATTCCAAAGTTTTTTGATGACCTTCCTGTTTCAGCAGCAAATGAAACGCCCATGAGTGTAGCTAATTTGCTGTGAAAAGTAGAAAATTGAATTTGTTATATCAGTAACTTTATTTTTATGTTCCCAAAGGGTGACATATTAAAATCGCACTGTCTGTGCGTCCGACGTTACATTTTTTCGTGTCTGGGCTGCAACTTTGTCATGCATAGAAGGATTTTGAAATAACTTGGCACAAATGTTCAGCACATCAAGATGACGTGTCACGTGCAAAACCCACGTCCCTATCTCAAAAGTCAAGGTCACACTTAGAGTTTGAAATAATGGAATCCTTTATAAATGCACACATTCGTGTCTGGACTGTAACTTTGTCATGAATGCATTAAAAGATTTTAAAAATAACTTTGCACAAATGTCTAGCACATCAAAATGATGTGTCACATGCAAGACCAACATCCCTACCTCAAAGGTCAAGGTCACACTTGAGTTTGAAGGTAATTGTATCCTGTATAAATGCACACATTCTAATACAGACTATAACTTTGTCATGTATTGAAGGATTTTAGAATAAATTGGCACAAATGTTCAGCACATCAAGCCGACGTGTCGCGTGCAAGACCCACATCCCTCCCTCAAAGATCAAGGTCACACTTACATTTAATAGGTAATGGAATCCTGTATATATGCATACATTTGTGTTCGGACTGTAACTTTGTCATGCATTGATTGATTTTAAAATAACTTGGCACAAATGTTCAGCACATCAAGACAATATGTTTTGCGCAAGAACCACATCCTTACCTCAAAGGTCAAGGTTACACATAGTGTTTAAAAGAAATGGAATACAGTATGCATGGTAACTCTGTCATACATGGAAGGATTTTAAAATTACATGGCACAATAATTGAGCATAGGAGAAGACACAGACTGTGAGACACCTCTTTCTGGTGCAACGGTCACTTGTGAGGGAAAGCTCTTGTTCTTCCTTGCAGTTTACATGATTGTTTTATAATTATGTTTCAGTTCCAGAGATTGTATATATTTTGAACTCTGAATGCAAATAACTTACTTAATATTGTTTTAATGGCATTTAGAAATATAGCAAAAATGTTAATTTGTCACAGGAAACCATCGGAGAGGACAGGGTGAAAGCTGTACTGAAGGAACGAGATCTGAAAGTTTACTGGGGAACTGCTACCACCGGGAAACCTCATGTCGGTTACTTTGTGCCCATGTGTAAAATATCGGACTTCCTCAGAGCTGGCTGTGAGGTAAGTAGTTTCACAATTTTAACTTTTTTTTTTTATCTCAATTTTTAACTCGTCCTACATATAGTTGTTGGGTAGAGACATGTACTGGTATGTAGTGGTCAGGTACATTATAGTGATCAACTGCAGAATTTTTAACAGACCTGTTTGTTATTTTTGTTGTTTTTCAAATGTAACACTTCTTTTATCTGCATTGTTAAGAACAAAAAATCTTGGTTTAGCAAAAAATGTTTTCCTCTTGAGTTTTTTGTTTGTTAGACGCTACCGGCATTTGATAGTGCCTGCAAAAGCTGTTCTCCCTCAAACAATTTTTTACATGAGTAGTTTTTATCCAAATATCACCTATTAACAATGTTACAGTGTTTGTGGGCATAATACCAGGTTAGGTTTTACAACCAGCTGGCTTGCCCTAGACGCTCTTGGGTGCTGGCTTTTCACTTGCAGAAAATTTGCCAGATAAGCATAGTACGCTATTCTCCAGTGAACACCAACTCAGTCAAGTGTTTGATGATCATGTGATTTACTGCAATGTGATAAAAGGATTTTTGTGAAAGTTGGACTTTCATGTTGTATGTATTGGTAGAAGTTTTGTTGTTGCCCCATTAAGGGGGCAAAAAAGGGCAGGGTGCAGCATGGTGTCTGAGAAAATTACGAGTGGTTTTGGATATAAAAGAATATTAAAATGAGCTAGACTTCATTAACATGTATAAACTTCAACAACCTTAGAAAATGTTAACAGAACATTTTTTTATGACTGCGTTTTTCAATATTGGTCACACTTTTTGTTAAATTAACAGGTGACGATATTGTTTGCTGACCTCCATGCCTACCTAGACAATATGAAGGCACCTTGGCAGTTGCTGCAGCTTAGAGTTCAGTACTACGAACATGTGATCAAATCTATGCTCAAGTCTATAGGTGTACCGCTCGATAAACTGAAGTTCGTGAAAGGAACCGACTACCAGCTCAGCAAGTATATCAACTTTGTCAACAATTTGAAATAAGAAAGTGCCTGGTTGAATCTGTCGTAAAGGATTTGATTGATCAAGGAAAAAATATGTATAAGCTTGGCAGAGTTTGGGAATTACTCAGGGTTGGCATAAAACCCGGGTTTTATCATATTGCCCAGCCCGGCGGGTAATATTGGGAAAACCTGGGTTTTACTGGGTAATACTGGGCAATAAAAATGTTGCGTGGCTGACATCTTTATCCCTACTTAAAGACACAAAGTCACCTGTACCTGTAGAATTCACACCTGCCACAGGGTAAACAGCATGGGAGTATTGGTACAGGTAAGGAGATAAAAGAGTGAACTCAAACTCTGCCTTAAACAGGTTTTCTGCTTGACATTATATATGAACCATATATGTTAACAATAGCCCCTTTCAAATCTGAATACATACTAATGGTATGCTGGTCAAGTGTAGTGAACGCTTGTGCTGTTGATCCAATGCTATGTTTTTTTGCAAGGCAGCTCTTGAAAATGCCTGCAAGTTCTGCCTCAATTGAAAGGATCTTTTCAAACTTTGGTTTGATCCAGAACAATAGATCTCAGAAACAAATTCGCCATTCAGAAATGTGCAAAGTTAGTGTTTTGTTACAGAATGCTGAGGGGGAAAAGAGGAATTAAACTTGTAATCACTGTTGAATATAGTGTTCAATATTACCTGATATGAATCAGAGACAGGGATTAAGTAGTTCATAATGTCAGTTTGTGGTTTACGTTTAGTCTGCTATAAAGTTTCATAGTTTAGAGTAGAAAAATATATTTTGTGTAGTTGTTATCAGATTCTTACATCCAAACATATTCAAAATACACTATATATCATCTATGTACTCATTCTAATGTAATATACTGTTAAATGAGGCAATTAAACCTCAGTACAGTTGGAAAAAATCATGTTTTAGTTTAAAAAAAGTTATATTACCCAGTGTTACCAAGGACTGTCCATTTTAGGGATATTGCCCAGCCCGGGTTTTCCCAGGCAGAAAAACCTGGGTGGGCAATACTCTGCCAACCCTGGAATTACTGGCATTTCTCGTATAAGTGATGGTATTGATTATCATTAGCATCTTGAGAGAGCTTAATAAATGTTTAGAGGTCTTTAGAGAGCTTAAACAAAATTAAGCTCAGCAGAGCTACTTGTTACATGTACTACCATAGAGCAGTTGCACTTGGTCAGATTTTCTATTAAGAACCTCGAACCTTTAACATATTATATTATCATTATCCTTCCATCTTGTCATAATTGCCTGTAAAAGCACAATAAAACCAGTTGTTTGTGGATTTGGTAATATTTCAAATTTGAATATTTTTAGGGAGTACACACTGGATGTGTACAGGTTATCGTCAATGGTAACGGAGCATGATGCGAGGAAAGCTGGAGCGGAAGTTGTCAAGCAAGTGGATCATCCTTTGTTAAGTGGACTGCTCTACCCAGGTTTACAGGTACATGTTTATACATGGGTGCAATTGTAACTGCTCCAAACAAGATTTGGTAGTGGCTTATATATAAACAATTTTTTGCTATACCCCACCCAGTGAAGTTTGGTAATGGGGCTCTGTATATGTCATGTTTTCGAACAGTATCACACTTAAGGTAGGAGTGAGTTATTAGAACCAAACATGGTATATAGGGAGCTCATGATATGGGGGACAGGCTTGATACGCTTTTGGGATTGAACAGTTTGTTGGTGCAGCACTCTTTCAGTCGCAAGTTTAGTTTGTAAGCAGTCATTTTGTAATTTTGATTCCTCTATCCAGGATTTTATGTAGTTTGCAGATATTACATTTAAAATGAACTTTGGAATTTCTGAAAAGAGTTGTGAAATAATTTTAAACAAAAATTTTTGTGTTTTGAAAAAAAAAAATAAAAAATGAATTGGAATTTGTCCACAGTGACAATGACCTTTAAACAAAAATGTTTGACTTAGTACATAGTATTAAGGTGTATGTCTTGCTCATATATTATGTCATATGATAATGTATTTGACTACAAATGTATATCGTTTATTTCATACACTGAAGTTAAATGTTACAGGCAGTAGAATAAGCCGTTTATCTCACATGCAGCAAAATGTTTGCAGACTTTTTGCACTGCTCATAATGCTGTGAATTTACAGAGATTACCCCTTGTGTAAAGTGGCTCTGTCTTCAACTGGAAAATGGACAAGCTCATTTTAGTAAGGTATGCAATGAACAAGATACAGTCCTAGTTTTTTTGAGTTTGGTTATTTTAATAGCATAAATGATATCACATTGTATAATTCTGTTGTAGGCTTTGGATGAAGAATACTTGAAAGTAGACGCTCAGTTTGGTGGTGTGGACCAGAGGAAAATATTCGTTTTTGCAGAAAAAGTAAGAACAGTTTCACAATCGCAACCAAGGATTTGTAGGGTACTTTGTCGTAGTTGCACACAAGTGTAATTCAAGAACACAGTGCTTTTTGCCTTTCCTTTGTTTTATTCATTTGACAAAAAAGTTCATTACAAAATTCAACTGATTTAATTGTAAATGCCAACAATTATGCAAAGAGAGAATTTTTTTCTCTGTTCAAAATCTATGACTTATTAAAAAGGTTGCGTTTTTAAGTAGATTTTGTGATTCTGGAGTGAAAGCAGGTTGCTTCTGATTGACGTTGCCTTTCAGAACCAGCTGAATAGTCCATTTGAACAGCGAACTATTCATAGCACTATAACTCAAGGGGGCTAATGGAGAAACACGTCAAACACCGGGGAATTAAGACTGATTTAAAATCTCCGTTTGGTTTTAATCAATGTTATAGCAAAGCCAGTGTGGCCTTTATTTGCTCCTTATTAAGAAAGATTTCATTTTAAAAGAGTTTTCCAAGAAATAAAAGGGTAGTGTGGAACACAGGCCAAACACCAAGTACCATAGATTAACTAAACAAATTTTAATGCCCAAACATTTCCACCTGCATATGGTCTTCTTTAGAGATATATGACAAAGTTATTTTTGTATGATATGTTTTTGTGACAAAAATTTATATCAACAGATAACAAGTCCAGACTTTTCTGGGGATATAATGAAATGACAGAAATCAGTCAGAAACATGTCACATTATATCTATTTCAGTACATGCCTCACATCTTGGATTTCAAAAAAGCCCATTTAGACCCAATGGCAAAGCACATTTTTGGGGCATTTGATCGTAAAAAAGTATCCATTGATGATTAGAATGTCCTAACAATTTTAAAAAAGTTTGGCAAAGTACCAATATGGCCATATTATGTGATGAAATGTTCCACAGGTATTAATTGTTTAAAACACTGTTGGATTTACAGGAGTTTTATCGACTAATTTTAATCTTGGTGTAGAGTTTTGTTTTCCCGTCTTTTTTTACTGGCTCAAGCGTAATTGAATTTAAAAGATTGCCCCTTGTGTAAGCAAAAGATTTACAAATTCCAAACTGGTGGTATAGTACAAGTTACAGTAACCTAAGTTTTGTGAGAATTTGGTTTTTGAAAACAAAAATGAATATTACATTGTATCTTCGTGTCCGGGCTTTGTGACTGAGGAAATCCGGCTCACCTTTGCAAGTTTGAAACATTATCTTTTCAGAAGTCGTTGAAAAAATTCCGCTTTATACTGCGTCGCACTGTGTCAAATTCAAAGTGTATTTCGTATGTAAACACATGCCTTTTGCCTTTCTTGGTTTTATTCAGTTGACAAAACGGCCGTTACTAAAAACTTGTGGACAAGTAGGTAAATGAAATTTATTTTCTGTAAAAGCAATTTGTAAAACGTTACTTATCCAGCGCAATGTATCACTTCTATGCATAACTTTTGACATGAGCTGGTGAAAGGTCTCATTTGAGTTGAACCAGGAAAGCCATATAGTGACAGAACTACATATCAATGAAACGGAAAAGTGAATACAGCGTCATATTTTTAAGAAATTTTCACAGAAACGGTTACCAAGATTTAAAAAGTGTTACTTACCAGTTTGGTAGATAAATGGTATTGTCTAAGTTAAAAATCCCGGCCGTTTTTGCACTGTCAATTGCTTCTTTAGATCTGACAAAAAGATTGGGAGACCGACCTCCATGTCGAAAACGTTAACACCATATGTGAATAATATAGAACAGTATATATCGGTGTTTGTCACAGAAAATGCTTATTAAACATTTTTTGTGTATTTTCTTTTCATGATAGGGTGTTATTTATGTATATATTTTGCTATAACGTTAACATAAATGTTGCATTTCAGTCCGGAACCAGTGTCATCATATCTATTTCAGTACATGCCTGACCTTGGTTATGCACAAAGAGCTCTCTTTATGAACCCAATGGGTAAGCATATATTTTTTGAGCGCAAAAAAATATTCCAAATTGATGATTGAGAATGTTTTCATTGAAAAATTTAAGAAAAATTGAAAGGCATACCAAATATATGAGGATGGAGGTTTTATTTCCCAGGGTATTAATTGGGAAACCGTTACCTTTTGAACTGACACACATTGTAAGAAGGATATTTTTGATCGTAAAATATTTAATTGTGTTGGATGTTTTACATGGTTTAAAAGTTGGCAAGTACCAATATATGTAGGATGGATGGTTCCACAGGTATTAAAATTGTTCGAAAATACTTTTGCTTTGAAGAAATTTTATCAGACTAATTTCACTCTTGGTAGATAGAGTTTTGTTTTACCACCGTCTTTTTTTTATGGGGTCAAACTGTAATTTTAGTAAAAGACTCGGTTCCTGACTAAAAGAGTTGATCAAATTATCAAAGACATGATGCTAGTGATATTTCCTCAGTAACTTGAATGTTTGTGTGCAGTGAATTTGTTTAAAAAAAAACAAAGAATAGTAATATTACTATTGTATTTCAGTGCCCGGACTGACTGGAGGCAAAATGAGCTCTTCAGAAGAAGACTCGAAAATTGATCTTCTCGATTCAGCAGCACAAGTAAAGAAGAAATTAAAGAAAGCTTTCTGCGAGCCTGGTAATACGGCAGACAATGGTGTACTGGCTTTCTGCAAATCTGTTCTTTTTCCGCTCTCAAAAACTGGAGGTAGGTAGTTGTTCTTGTAGCACATATCAAATTCTAATGATATGGTATATTAACTTTTTCCAGTGAAATAGCTTCTCGGACTTTTGGTTGAGATGAAAATGCAGTATTAGGGAGATCTGCATTTCGAAGTCTTAAATAAATCTGGTGACAAAACATATTGTCTTAATTTAGATCTAAAAAATGAAACGGAAAATTTTGATACGTTATGTAGGTTTTTAAAATTATTTTCAAATTTACATTATGGAATGGTCTAATGTACATGTATTAGTTGGGAAACTGGTCCTGGCCTGAGTTTTGTTGACTGATATAAAAATCACAGCAATTTTCTGCACTGGTCACATGGTGCATCATTAGCCATTTGGTGTAGAGGCTGTGATGTTGTACAGTTGCAGTACCTAATGAAAAATGATTACATAGTTTTTAGGGACACTTTTTAGACTATTTATGTTGTGACAGACTTTAATTTATACTGCATCATTTAGAAGGTAAAGTATGTTAGGTCATATTGTTAACTTATTTTTCTGCAATTTTATGTTTACAGAATTCAAGATAGAAAGAACAGAAGCGTTTGGTGGAAATATTGTATTTACAAACTATGATGACCTTGAGAAAGCATTTGCAAGTCAGGTAGCCAGAGTATTTTAATTAGTACTTCTATTCTAACATGATACAATTATGTTTTCTGTTTGAAAACGATGTCATTAAAATGAGCAGTCAATTAAAGCAGATTTAAAGGTTTGGTTAAATAGAGTTTTTCTACTTTTTATGGTATTTGAATATTGTTTGTCTAAGTATTTCAAAGCACGATGGAAACAGAGCTAATACCAGGTTATTCAGTTGCTTGCACGGTTTCAAGGTAAATAACCCTGTAAGAAGGTACCAGCTACTGTTTTGAGTTTCTACTTCTGTTGTACCATAGGCAGGCTGCTTGAAACAGGTTTAACTTTGTCAATCTTGGAATACTCTTAGGTAGTGTATTAGGTAGCTGGGACCTTACACTAAATCTATATTGTGGCAAGCTAACCTGGCATTTTCCACAATTTTCTTTACAAGTAGACCCCTTGGTTCTGGTATAAAGTATAGATATATGGAGACTATCTCTGGGTTTCTAACTAGATCATCTATAGATGGCTTGGTAACACTGAAACGCGTTGCTGAATTTTCCAGTGTCCCTTTTGGGATTTTAACTAGGGATCTCCAGATTGGTTGTCAAGGGAAACTACCACTTGACGACCCTTACAGGAAGATTCCAGGTAAAAAATGTGTTTATAAATTTACACTTGTAGGAGTTACATCCGGGTGACTTGAAAGCAGGTGTTGAAGTTTACTTAAATGCTCTACTTGAGCCGATACGACAAGAGTTCAACACACCAGAGATGAAGAAGCTCACGTCCTCTGCTTACCCGGTGGAAAAGAAAAGTAAGTCATAGAATCAAAAGTATTCATGTTGAAAGGTGACATTATTTTTGTTGGTGAAGCAAGTCATTAATTTAAATCGTCATAAATACTATTTCTGTCATTTGTTTAGACTAACATGATATCCACAAATTTTAAGTGCCAAGGAAATTGCAAAAGAAAATATTTTAATAATTTCATGCCATTAGATATAAAGGCATTCACAGTAATTTAAGCTTCTACATGAAAGATGAGAATTGTTTGGAGTAAGTGCTGTTGTGATTGAAGTTTGATTTTGAGCACTAAGCTGTGAATGTACTTCGATCTTATTGTAAAAATGCGGTAAAAACGGAGGAAAACTTAAATATTATAGCTCAAGGGTCAAATACAGAATGCAGCTTAATAACAGGAAGTAAATTGCAATAAACAAATCCGTATGAAAACTACAGAGCAAGTGGCATTCAGCTACAGGTTGTTTCTATTATTTTCTTGCATTAAATCGGTCGTAATTCCCTCATAGAAATTCATATATGTAGCAATGTTTAAAGGTTATGATGATTTGTAACACAAGATGGCTAATGTTCCCTGCTTTCTTTTCAGAGGGAGGTAACCCTGCAGGTGCAGCAGGAGGAAAGGGAGGTAATCCAGATGCTGAGTTATCTCCCTCTAGGTTAGATCTAAGGGTTGGGAAAATTGTCAAAGTTGAGAGGGTAAGTTTCTTTTAAGGCACAAGGGAGGTAAACAGTATATCATCTTGAAAATTGACACAACATGAAGTTTTATTACTTCCCTTTATTTTGAAAGCAGTCATTTGATCGGTTTAGAGGATGGGCGTTTCAGAATTGTTTCATTATTGTAAGGCAGGAATAAACATTTATTTCTTACTTTCTTTCAGCACCCAGATGCTGAGTCCCTTTTTGTCGAGACAGTAGATCTGGGTGAACCAGAGACCAGAACTGTCGTTAGCGGACTGGTAGGACTATACCCTGAAGACAAACTGCAGGACAGACTTGGTGTGTTTCTCTGTAATTTAAAACCAGTCAAAATGAGGGGGATCACTTCCTGTGCAATGTTGATGTGTGCTTCAGTGTGAGTATTACTTTTAGCCCTCTGGAATCTTTTTTCTTTCTGCTTAATACAAACAGCGGACTTTTCCATCTTCCAATACTGGTATAATGCCTTTTTAGCTCGTCTGATTTTTGAAAAAAATGACGAGCTATTGTCGTCACTGGATTGTCGTTGTCGTTGGCGTTGGTTAAGTTTTGCGTTTAGGTCACTTACATGGAAACTATCAAAGCTATCACTTTGAAACTTGGACAACTTATTCATCTAAAACCCTTCTTCACATTGTATGCTTAAGATAAAGATAAAATTAAGATAAAATCAGACGAGCGTTCAGCATCCGCAGGCGGTGCTCTTGTTATGTTCAGAAGATACCTGCTTCAAATTTACTGTCAAAATAGTATATTGTTTAGTTCAGGATTGATCTTTTGCTGCAGACAGGGTTTGTAGGAAAATCTGATACACTCATTTGGTCATTTCCTGTTTGATAACCTTTAGATTTGTGTAAAAATAAAGACTAAAAGAGCCTTGAAAGTAATTGATATAAAAAAACAAGACTGTAAGTAAGCATTGTATCCATTCCAGAGAAGAACCTCGTGCAGTAGAACCATTGGATCCACCAGAGGGCAGTGCCCCAGGAGACAGAATCTACTTTGATGGTCAGAATTCGGACAAACCAGACGAACAGTTGAATCCCAAGAAAAAAGTCTGGGAGAAGTTACAGGTAAATGTTTAATATTGATTTGTAACATTCATAATAATGCTTTGAATGGCATGATTGAAGTAAATTGTTAACATATATTTAGGGGTCTGAATACAAGTCTGTATGAGCTAATTGAAAATAATGGAATTCTTCACCAAGCCTCATCTGTGACTGAGTGGCTAAATGTGGTTGGCTTGAAATCACCTAAACGGGTTTTTGATTTGCCTTCCATTTCCTCCAAGGATATTGAATGAATTTGTGTATTGATAGATTGGGGGTGTGGGTGGATGAAACAAACTGTAAAATTAAATTTAAAAAGTATACCTGTGTAAGATTGTTTAATATTACATTTAGTATCCATGTGGGTATAAAATTTGTGAAACATTATAAAGGCATTCATTTGCGTCTAATACTCAAGTGAACAAGTATTTCGTTCAATTATCCATTAACTCTTCTGGCTGCAAATGGTTGTGCACTGGCAACCATTGCAGATCATGATCAGTTTGCATATCTATGCAGTCTGACAATGATATGCACACTGCTTGTTAAATAGTCGGTAAATCTGCTGTTGGGCATTCCAACAATTAATGATACCGTCCAAATTGATAATGGTTATATGTGACGTTGAATTTTCTGTAACAATTGTGTATTGTGTTGTTTTCAGGTGGATATGAGGACCAACAGCGAGTGTATAGCAGAATGGCAGGGCAACAACATGATGTCAAAATTGGGGCTTGTGAAATGTGTAACACTAAAGGCAGCACCTATTAGATGAAAATAAGCGAGTCTGTTATTGCAGTGTCAAATAAATGTTATGTAATAAAAATTCTCTTCAGATATTTGATATGAAATGGTATGAAGATAGTGCTATAGTGCTTTAAATGTTCGTTTTCATTTTTAATGATGATGGAAACATCACAAACTGTGTCACTGCTGAAGGAAACGTGGCAACAAGTGTTGGAAAAGATCAGATTGCTGGACTATTGGATAGATACATATTCCAACAGAAACTATCACCTTGTCACTTCTTTAGTTTATACTAATTTATTTTGGCTTGATTGTGAAGAAAGCTAAAGCACAAATGTACTTTAATAGTGATTCAGAGTAATTTACCGAGTATCAATAGAGTACTCTAAGAGTAGTTTAAACTTATTTATGATACAGCAACGTAAAATTAATTTCTTGTTACATTAATTTAAATACTCCCTACCACTGCTTCTTCTGAAAGATTGGATTGTAGAGGTGTCGGTTAATTTCCGCTGACAATTCAAATCTATGACCTCTTTGTTTGGAGTTCACTTGAGAGTTGTGACCCCAGGCTTATGAAACTATTATCATTCTCAGCTAAGTTTGAGCACAGAACCATGTTAACGTCTGGCATCGTATATTATACAAAATGAAATAACTACTTTTACAAAAAGAAATGTGGCTCCCATTTAGAAAGAAGTTATAAAATGATACAAGTTTTGTTAATCAGAAGTCTTATTTGAATAGACATGTCAGACGACCAACGCAAAAAGTGCTAAGGACTTTTAGATGATAGTTACATGTAAACACTATAATTATTTTGTGTTGGATTGATTGGACGAAGTGAAAGACTGAATTTGAGTGGATCCACTAGTGATACACAAACAAAATGTTTGAATGTGAGTCGAAATATTTATTATGATTATAGTCATACATTGCTTTACACACTCATAAACATAGGTTGTATCAGACAAATAAATGTACAATAGAAATCACGTAAAATGCAAATGGATGAAAAAGCTAATTTAATGGACATTTTAATTTTAAATTATTTGTGATTATGTTTCAGAAATAAATTTTCAAGACTCGGACTGTGCCTTCATTTTTTTCCTCTCTTCCTTTAAGTGTGTTGTTTCAAATCAAATAGCAAATAAAGCACTCGTTCCATGAAATTCACGATTTTATTCCATTATCAACATGTAATAGAAACGAGATTCTTTGTGATTGAATTTTTAGGATGTTTGCCAAATTTTGGTAGAATTTGAAACATAGTCTCCATATGAATATTGTTGAAAATGAATACAAGACCTTGTCACACAACTATTTTCTCAACTTAGGAACTTGGCTGTATATTGTAAATGTTTGTCATGTTATACATGTACATTTATCTCCTTTCATTTGTAAGTACATCAATTCCAAGTCATTAAGTCTAAACAGCTTTTGATTCGGACATCATTTTGAAGCAGTTTTGACAGGATGAAACTATTCACTTTAATAATTTTTATTTACCTTGGTTTTAAGAGACAAGCTAATTTTTTACATGTTTAGTAAACTATTTGTGCAAAACAAATACATATCAAATGTTTTCGTTTTGTTCAGGTCACAAAGGTACTTAGTTGTGTATTTATGAAAAATTAATGAATGTTTAAGAAACTGGTTGATTTGATTTGTACAAATATAAAACTTATTTATTATACATGTACATCACACAAACTCTAAATAAGGACTGTTATTTTTATGTAGATGAATCTAGCAGTCTGATACATCAAGAGCAAATAACGAAATGCCATCAATATACATGTATATAAGTACAACTACTCTCTATATATACATGTACAATGATACATGTGCATTGTAAATGTTATGTAAAACATTGCTCACTACAAGTTCATTGAAGTATTATTGACTGCTAATCTACACCAAATCATAAACTTCTATGTTGTTATCTCGGCATGAACCTACAATCATCTTGGACATTTGTTGATTACAACATACAGCCTGATAACTCTTATTTTCATCAGATTTCACAACCTCTCCTATCAGGTCTCCATCAGGTCCAAACTGCAGTACATTGTGTGAGCCATGTCCACACACAAGCAGATTTCCTGTAGGTGTAAGATAACAACCATAGGCATGCTGTAACTGTGGACCATTGTACTTTCCAACTACCTGTCCATTATTGTCCAGTATAACCAGTCCTTTATTGAAGTCACATACATAAATCTTTGAACCATTTTGACTAACAGCCAGACTACGGATGCCAGAGAACAGTTTCTGTCGTGGCCGGTTCTTACTGAGAAGCTTAAGCTTACTACCAGATACACTGTATATATATACTGATGTAAAGTCTGAAATATACAGGTTACCGTTACAGTATGCCAGACCACGACATTCAAAGTCAGTGTTTATCTGCTTTGTCTTTGTCAGGCTGGCTTCTACTGAAATAAATTGAACTACTTGTTTACTGTATAAAGTTACAGCAACTTCTTGTTTACTAATGGGACACACTTGCCATGGTCGATCAGGAAGATCACAGGAGTCTGTGACTGTAAACGTTGATATGTCCAGAATTTTCAGCTTGTTGTTATGGTAGTCCAACAGTATTATTGTCCCATCATCCAATGTACATGCACTCACAATAACACAGTTACTCTTATCTGACTTTACTTTAACTGAATATTTCTTCTTTCCTTTGCCCCGTAGTAAAGCACTTCTCTGATGAACATTACTGGCACATTGGTGTTCCTTCTGTCTTGTGTTCTTGGTTGAAGTAACCTGCTGGTACTTGACGGTACTGGTAGAGCTAGCCATACTTTCTTTATTCTTGACGTTTCTTTGTGCAATACTTCCAAGGGCATTCATTTCTTCTAGCAATGCTGTCAACTTCCGTTCAGCTACAAAGTCGATATCTACCACAGGGATCTGTGTTGCATCATCTTCTGTAGATTTGGACGTCATTATAGCAATATGGTTCCCTTTCTTGGCATTAACGAAGGCCTGTGACACGTTCTTGCAGGGAGATGCTAATTTATCTCGAGCTGATTGTACGGCAGACTTGTTTGTCTGTAGTAGTTTGATTCCTTTCTCAATCTCACTTATCAAGGCGTTGCTTATACTTTCTATTTCATCTACGGAACTCTTCTCCAGCTCGTCAAGCCTGTCATTGATTTCCTTTCTAAACATTTTGATGTTCTTCAGCGTCTCGGTCTTCCGTTTCAGGAGTTGTTGTTTATCACGTTGGAAATGTTCCAGTTGATTTGTCAAGCTTTTTGCTGCCGAGTCTAGTTTACGCTGAATTTCTGTTGACGTCGATGTGTTTCCACCACTTTGGAGAAATTCAGGTATGTAGAAAGTCTCTTTGCAGGATCTGCAAAGTAAGACATGACATATATAATGCAATTTAATTACTAAATAAGCATTTTAATCAAACTATACCGCTTGTAGTATCCGACCCCAATGTTGTTTGTGTGAAATAAGAAACTTTAGATCCCTAATGGTGTAAATTTCAAAGGAACTCCCAATACATAAGAATTTCTAAATACCTGTGGTCCACAGCCATACAGGTGGAACATCCGACCTCGTCGTGCTTTTGACAGTACATGTCTACGTGTTTATGGCTATGCCTGTCACATCTTTCGGTCGGTGCCAATGGTAATACCCGTCTGGATCCCGACGGAAATTGCCCTTTATCAAGTATAACATGCCCATTTAAAGACGGGACATCGTCGTGAACTTTGACACAAGTAATGCAGTAGTAATCATGACAATCCACGCAATATTTTTCAGCTTCACGATTTTTGTTTTTACGTTTACACATTGTACACAGCACATCAAACGTTTCGTCAGAAAGAATGTCCGTATCCACGCCACCTCCAGACGCCATTTTGTTTAAACTTGCTTAAACCAGTCTTGACTTTCGTTTTCAGTTTTACTGTATTTACGTATATTTAAGAAAACAATGTTCAACTGACAAGGTTTACTTAAATTAATCCAAAGTGTAATTATTGAAAATAGTTGTCATAAGTTCCGTGACAGTTAGATTTATCATTGTGTCAAACAGTCTGGGTATTACATTGCAATGATCACGCGACTGCCGGATAGATAACGCTTATGCAGATTAAGTTACACTGCTGAAAATAACTTAAGTAGCACAAATGTTGGGCTTAGCCTTGCAACAACTAGGGTAGATTTTAATTAAAGCATTTTTTTTTCCACATATAGGACCCTAATGTGTCACATTTTAGTGATAAGGGGGAACGATATTGTAAGAAATAAATGGGTAAAGTGAAAGAAATGTAAGAAGAAATTATTTGGATGGGTAAAGTCAGAGAAAGGTTCTGAAGAAGAAACGTACATTAAAAACGGCTCAGTCCAAGTCGAGTACTCATAGTGCTTAGTATTCTAAATAAATTGAATATCAAGAACGAGTGTATTAAGTAGACACTTAAAATTTCCCCCCCTAATTTCTAAAATTGGTTTTTTTTGTTGTTCTGTGGGGGTTTTAATTAGTCCTTTGATTCGCGTTCGGATTCCTCAAAACGTTTTCCTTAGAAGACGCTATCTTGCTACTTATTGATATGATCCTATGCCTTCTTGTGTTGAAACAGTGCGTGGTTTTTACACGTTGGTGTGTTCCATCACCAATAATTTTCCTCTGATTTTCACCTGGTTCTAAATATTTGTTTATACTACATGTGTAACTAGCGAAACAAGTACCTACAGCTTAGATTGATAGCTCTCGAGACTCTCTCAAGATGGGAAAAAACTCGAATAGAAATCGGCAGTTTGGACATGTCTACATCTTGCCTAAGGACACTATCGTTATGACACTTGTGGGGATCAAACCCAGGACCCTACTATCCCAAGACCAACGCACTTTCGATGCGCCATGATGGCTCCACACCTGGTTCAAAAAGATTTTTTCCTGGTATTCACGGACAGTAACACTCCAACTCCCCTCTCCGCATTTGTCATCAAAATTGTTAGTTATTGCTAATTAAGAGGAACGTGTAGACGTTGAAATGATTTAGTTTTTGTGTTTTACATTGTTGTTTTAAATATTTAAAGACATTGAATTAACGCATATAAAACAAGATCGAAATTCCGATAAAACGAAAGAGCAAATGTCGAAAAGAACGTCAACGATGCACAAAGTTTAGACATTATTTTTCACGTGGTAATCTAGAATAAGAGGGCCAAGATGGCCCTATATCGCACACCTGACTACCATTGGTCATGATTTTAACAAAATAGAGGTCCACTACACAACGCTTAATAGTATTCCAAATATTTACGCTCTGCCTGTGGGCCCGACCCCCACCCCCTCCCGGGAATGGTTAATTTTGACCCGGGGGTCATGATTTGAAAACTCTTTGTAAAGGTCCACAAGGCAATGCTACATGCTAAATATCTTTACTCTAGGCCTATGAAGAAGATTGTGTCCCTAAGTGATCCCTGTGTGGGGTCAATTCGAATAATCTTAGTAGAGGTCCACTAGATAATATCACATGCCAAATATCTAAGCTCTAGGCCTTGTGGTTTCAGAGAAGAAGATTTTTAAAGTTTTTCCTATTTGTTGCCATAGCAACCAGAGCTCTGCATGGAATGGAATTCTTTGAACAACTATGATAAAGCTTCATGCAAGGAACATCCCAGCATAGTTTCATTAACATAGCTCAGAGGTTTTGAAGGAAATAGTGGACGGACGGACCCCGGACGGTGAGTGATCCTAATAGCTCAGGTGAGCTAAAAAAAAAAAAGGCTGCGGAGAAAGAAACAGAACATCTCCGAGGTGACCCGTCTGTGGGATACATTACTACACTTATTTTGCGAAGATTAATGGTGTTATAACAATGAGTGATTCTTTATTTAAATCGAGTAGTGTATTTACATGTACATATATCAATGTGTGTTATAAGTTATAACTGGGTCACGCGATATGCACTTGGTATTTTGTCGATACAAAGAAAACTTAATATGGCAAGCCAATTTACTACTTAATCAACAAAAAAAAGATATTCTGATTTAATAGAGATATTTCCTAAAATGTGGGAGATACAAGTCTCTTAAATTCAAAGATACTGTGTAAAAGACGAGATATCTTTCTTTCAATAGCGATAACTCTCCTGGTTTGAAAGATATCTACCAATACTAAAGAGATAGCTCTCGGTATAATAGAGATATCTCTCTGACGTACATATCTATCTCTCCTACTTCATTAGATATCTCTGAAGAAGAGATATCTGTTTAAAATAGAGAGAAATCTCTTAAACTTGGAGAGATATCTATGTAACTTGGAGAGAATTCCCTCATTTACTTCTTGTAGAAGTAGTTTTATGATTGTTTTTACATGTATTTTTCCTTTAATACATGTATTATATTCACTGAAAGTTAGCAACATTTCTAACACGAACGCTTGCCATAAAGCAACCTGTTCTAAGGGACCACTCTTCATTCCTCTACTGAGGTTTGACTGTACTTGGGTTGTTATAAGGTAAAAGTTTTATGGCAAGTTGTGTTTTCTTATCATACCGTTGCAACTACATACATGGAGGTCAAACATAGGTGCGGGGTCCGGTACCACCAAGGCCAATGCGACTAATGATGTCATACTTTGTTTTGCAAATGTATCTTGGTTTTTTTTCTCGGAAAGTTGATTGTTTATTCAGTTTCTCTCAAATTTAAGTTGAGATGTTTGATTTTTTAATGACTTCACAATCAGAATTCTTTCACTTTCTCAAATCTATAGGAAAAATAATGTTTTAAGATAAGTTTGCTTTAAGTTGCATTGACACGAATTCGGATAGTCGAGTGCACTATTCTGATATAAGTTTTGTTTCACGTACTGCAAGTTAATCACTCCAACACAGTACAGTTCTTTAACCTTAAAAGCAGATAGTCTCAACAACAGAAAATGTTACCTTTTAATGCAGTGATCACAGTTTGAAAATTTGTTAGATTTAACGCGTGTTTTCAACAGTACTTCAGTGAGTTTACCTAATCATGGTTTCTGTGAAGTGCCTGTACTAGACCCCTATTCTACAAAAGGAACTTCCTACTTTTTCACATAAATTCTTCGTCAGAATTGAGGCTCGAACCTATGATCCTCAGTCAGTGATGCAAGTTATATTTAGAAAAAGTGAAATTTATTTAAAGTTATTGAAAAGCGAGAGTGATATTGAAACTTATTTGAAATAGATGCGCATTGCCAAGAGGTTCCCTGTGGTGTCGCGTACCTGACATGTTTTATTCTGACAAGAACTCAACTTTTGCACTATTCGGAACAAACGCGTAACGCGTACACATTTTTCTACCATAATATTGTTTACTTTACATGCTTTAACACGTACAGACGACGTTTACGCAATAAAAATGAAATCCCAAATAATTACAGTTGTATTCCATAACAATAGACGCTGTGTTGAAAAGGATAGTGCAAATAAATTTATAGAGTGTATACTGTCGCATATGGCTATGCCTGTGTAACCCTGCCTAGGTAAAAAGATCCGTTTCTCTTCACGCACGGGCGCTGTTGAGTAAATGTCACAACACGCTATTATGAATGACGAAAGACCCTGAGCAGTTTTAAGTATTAACAATAAGCTTGCACCTTTGACTATGATCTTTTATTCACAGTGAGACTGTTTGCGGAAGAGGACCGAATTTGTTGAAGGTAAACATTTATTTTTATTTCTTTATTTAGTTATATTGTTATTACGGAAAATAAATCATCACAGTAACCAGTTATTAAAGATACCTTGATCACTTGATCCAGTAAGGCGATGTATACCTGGTATAGTACAGGATAGAGAAACTCATGCCATCTTACATTTTATGATAAGCATACATAAACCAAAAACATTTTGCATTATTTAACGCTAAGCTTGTAAATGGCTCTTTCACGTCGTGTGCACTAAACAGGTGTTACAAAAATCAGCGAATAAATAAGAGGAGCTTGAAGTTGTATCAACATGTCTCTCTGTCTGCCTACCTGCCTGTCTCTCATCTACATCTACGGGGATACTCCCAACAATCAATTTCTGATCATAACTGGGAGGTCGGGGCAGTTGTGAAAAGAAAATGCTATATGTTATATGATATGCATGGTATGCGGGTACTATATACAGCTCTCGAGTATAATGGACAGGGTGCAAGCCGGATGTTATACGTTGTTCAATATATTATCTAACATGAAATGTTTTTCATTGTAAATGTAAAATACCATATTTATTTGTCAGGTCAGGTCAGGTCAGGTCGGGTCGGGTCGGGTCGGGTCGGCTCAGCCAGGTCAGGCTAGGTCAGGTCAGGTTGGTGTTTTGGCCAATCTGTTGCTAGTTACATGTAATCGTCCGCATTTCAGGTATCTCACTGTCGGCTAACAGAGAGGCGATGAAGTTTGGTGACGTCACTTTCGTTTGCAAAATATGTCGTAATAACGACATATGAGATACGGCAACAGTCGATGAAGAACGACCCACTTTAGAATTGAGTGTTAGCAACATAGTAAGTTAAAAAGACGTTTTTAAGAGCAATAAGAGCAATCAGTTTCTGAATTCTGAACTGTGATTGTGGATATTGCCAGGATTCGAACCCATGATCTTCGTAATATGCAAAAAAAAATTAATCTAAAATTTAATTCTCAGTCAATACATCTTTATGTTATGCAAAAATTCTTAATACATAAAGCTATCTGAGAATTATGGTGTCATCTTCCAAGTCGATTGATAATTAAATCGCCATGCTGGTAAAAAGAATAATGAAAACATTAAAAATTATTAATTTAACACAAGAGCAGTGATAATCGCTACACATATGCTATGGGAATACATGGATTTGCTTATTAAACAAACTGAAGGAAATTTTTACAAAGAAAAGCACAGTAGTGTGTATTAATGTTTTGTAAGTAAAAACCGAAAAACAACCCTTTAATCTTAGGTTCCAGACGAACAGCTGCAGTACCATGAACCACCAACGTTATAGATGACAGTCCTCGACGACATACACGTTTCAGCGCAAGGCGATGTCATTGTTGATTTCCATATGCGAAGGTGATGACAGTCTTTTACGACACGCACGTTTCATGGCAAGACGATGTCATTTCTGATTTTCATATGCAAAAGCTTCGCGAAGGTGTAAGTAAAACCCAAATACAGTCAAACTTGTGTTAAAGACCACCTCCGAATAAAGACAACCATGCAAATTAAGACCAGCAGGGATATCACAGTCACTATTTATTTATAGTAGAAAAACTTGTAGCTTCCCAACATTGGTCTTTACCTCACCGGTTGACTGTATGTTAATTTAAATTAAGTCTTTGAAAATAAGATATTACGTCGACGAAATTGCTGATATGTCACTCCATGATTAATGCAAAGCCTGGAACATCTGTGTAATTGACCGAGACTGAAGTATGTTTGAATCTGAAGACAGAATTAAATTTACATTATCTCTCTGAAGCTTAATAGTTAAGTTATCCGGATGCAAAATGTAATTCAATGTTTTTTTTGTCAGATCATGATGTTACTGAGTAGCTGATTCCAACAACATTGAAGACGACCACGAAAATGAAGATGCCACTTCCTTGATATACAAACGACTCATTCGACGTAATGATAACAACGACGCAAATAAAGACACTTCTTTCGACATCTCAGGCTGTGATATAAAGCCAGAAGTTCCCATTGTTGAACGGTACGTTAAATAATTAAAAAAAAGATGCTGTATCAGTTTTAACGGAATTAGTTACTTGATAGAAACGCAAAAAGATGTTTTCGTTTGTTTCGCACTAATTATGTACATGAATGTTGGCTTTGGCGGTATCGATCTTGCAGTGATTGCTAAAGTATTACCCCGAAAAATAATTGATATAACGCCAACATTTTGTATTATTTTGTTTCTCAGATTCTTACGCTATAACAAATAAAGATCTAGTATAATAAAAGTACATACAGCCAAACTTGTGTTAAGGACCACCTTCGCATAAAGACCACCTTGTGAATAAAGACTAGAGGGGCGATCACAGTGCACTTTTCATCTTTAGTGTAGAAACCCATGAATAAAGACCACCTGCAAACAAACATAATATTTGTAGCTTCCCAACAATGGTCTTTGTCCACAGGATTGACTGTACTTGTACTTTCCTTTTCATATGTATTTACATTTGGTTTACAGAACTAAGGACAATCCTATATCAGAAACTATAATTGAAAACCAGGGAGTCACGTAGGGAGTCATGTACACTTTCCTTGACAACGAATCGCAGAGACAGTTAAAGGTCCTAGTGAGCATTCTTGGTTACATATACAGTGTCAAGGTAAGACTAATTACATGTGATACTTACCAATCGTTCTCCTTTTGTAAGTAGTGAACTAGTATAATTATCTTGCAAGAACCCTAAAATATGAAATATAAATGTGCGCAACTTAGTATTTGTCTACATGTACACCCGTTTCGTTATTTGATGCAAAAGAAACTTGGTGTTGGCACATGTACATTGATAACAAATGGTCAGCATGGTTAGTTTAAGACTTTATTTTACAGAGACAGAGCAATTCAACAACGATTTGGCGCTGTTCCTCCCGGAGTGAAAAAGTTAATTGTCCAGTCTTCATCCGTCATGTTGGGAACGACTTCTGCCAGAAGAACGAACACCTATACCCAACAGAACTGGACAGAACTGAAACTA
This sequence comes from Saxidomus purpurata, assembly GCA_022818135.1. NCBI lineage: Eukaryota > Metazoa > Mollusca > Bivalvia > Venerida > Veneridae > Saxidomus > Saxidomus purpurata. Next base: position 33,819 of record JAFMSR010000548.1, read on the forward strand.
AAGGTGTACTCTGAGGTATGAAAAAAAAAAAAAAAAAAAAAAAAAAAAAAAAAAAAAAAAAAAAAAAAAAAAAAAAAAAAAAAAAAAAAAAAAAAAAAAAAAAAAAAAAAAAAAAAAAAAAAAAAAAAAAAAAAAAAAAAAAAAAAAAAAAAAAAAAAAAAAAAAAAAAAAAAAAAAAAAAAAAAAAAAAAAAAAAAAAAAAAAAAAAAAAAAAAAAAAAAAAAAAAAAAAAAAAAAAAAAAAAAAAAAAAAAAAAAAAAAAAAAAAAAAAAAAAAAAAAAAAAAAAAAAAAAAAAAAAAAAAAAAAAAAAAAAAAAAAAAAAAAAAAAAAAAAAAAAAAAAAAAAAAAAAAAAAAAAAAAAAAAAAAAAAAAAAAAAAAAAAAAAAAAAAAAAAAAAAAACACCCCCCCCAAACCAAAAAAAAAAAACCCCCCCCCCCCCCTTATAATTTATGTTGCTGAGATTTTGATGAAATATATGCCAGTTTTATTGTGCTTAGTCTTTTAGCAAACTGTTAAATTAAGCGCCTTTTTTCTGTCTTCAAATTTGCCCATTTAGCCCTTTATAGAGCTTTTATATGTTAAAGTGACATTATGCTCGTCTTACTGCACATAGTGTGTGTTTGGTGATGGCTTTATGAAAGCAATTTTTCGGTTGCTGTGCATTTAAATGTATTAAATTAATGATCATGTCGCATAAGTATCTGAAGTTGGTGCTTTAGAAATAAGAAAATGGACTGATAAAACAATAGTTCCTTTTCGCAGTGGTCTCTATTGTGTTATTGTTGTTGTTGGTAGAGATTTCGGCAGTGGAAGGGAAGCAACTCCTGCATACGGTTGTTTTTTTTAATTGACTCTCCCAGTCAAAATAGGAAAAGTAATATTTGGAAAGTTATTATTTCGTACTGGTAGCAGGTAGAGTTTGGTATATTGGGTTAAAAGCTATTATTTCCTCTACCCTTTTTACACACACCTTTTTCAACTGGATTTGTTTTTGAAAAAAATGTGCATAATTCCACTTAAGCAATTTAATGGCACCTTTTACAATTTGTGATGTTTCGGTTTGGATTGACTTCATATTTCGCTTCTCTACTATATTCCAGTAGAGGCCGTGTGAAGGACACGTAAAAATTAATACAAAAATTCTAACCGTTTTTCTTTATTTTGTATAAAATGAGTGCTCAAAATGATTCCTTTAATATTGATAATTATTCCGCCAGGCACATTACCTCCGGGGAATGCTTCATTTTCGATAAAGCGCTCTAAGCCATAGATTATTTCTTAAGTAAAAGGTACCACCAAATTGCAAAACTTAGAAAACATATCTATAATGAACTAAAATTGGAAAATTGGAAAACGGAAGAAAGCATTTGTTTTTGAAAAAAATGTGCATAATTCCACTTAAGCAATTTAATGGCACCTTTTACAATTTGTCACGGAAGTGACGTCAGCGTCATAACAAGTTAAAAATTACGCTCTAGCAAAAAAGTCAGTTTTTAATTTTTTAACAATTCCTATCAGACGTTAAAAAATTGTTTTTTGTTAAAACATATAGGAAAACTTAATACCTACATACACATGTACATTTTATTGGAAAAAGTGCCGTCAGTGCAAAATTAATGATGGATAAAATCTCGCGTCAAAGAGAGATCGTTGAAAAATTCAAAACTAAACAAATTGAAGGAAATGAAGAAGAAGAAAGAAGAAGTTATGAACTTAATCCATCGAAGTCATTGACAAAAAAGTTACAGGCAACAGAAAAAAGACCAATTACAGTGACAGAAACAGGCGGAGGTGTGAAACTGGAAATGAATACAGGTCTGTACGAACTTTTTAAACATGCATCAGAAAATTTCTACCAAGCAGAAAGTATAAAGTATGAAAGCAAGAAAATTCCTGTTATTGATAAAAAGGGTAGGAACGTAGAAACTAAATATAAAGTTTCAGAAGACGAGACCCACTTGTATACCATTAACCTATACCATACAACTTGTACTTGTTTGATCAATGGCAAAAACACGCTACACTTCATGAACACTGACTTGAAATCTATAATATATTCTATAGAAAACGTGTTCAAGAGTCAGAATGCTACTGTAGATGATGTAAATTCAGATATGCGGCAAGTGATAATTGAATACTCAAATGCAAAAGATACTCAAAATTCAAAATGTGATGTAGTTACTGAAGATTCAAGTGAATCCTTACTCCAGTTAGAAAATGTCTCAAACGCTGAAAGCCCGACGCCAGTTGTATTATGCAATACTGAGGAAGAGTTTCTCAGTGAAACAGTTTTTACTGTCATTGATGAAGATACTGATGCAGACAAAAAGGTTGACTCTGACGATGATAACACACCGGAAGTAACATTGTCTGAAATCAAATATGAAATTATTGCTCTTAGACAACTGTTTGAAACCCACATTAACACAAGTGAAAACAGATTTCAACAATTGTGTGATCAAATTAAATCAGTAAAATCTCAAAACAAGCTACACATGACCACGGCATGCACAGACGTAGAAGATCTGGCTGAATCGACAAAACAACTGAAAACACAGATAAGTGAGTATGCAGTATCAACTCAGAAACGCCTTCAAGCTCTGTCTGACAGCATAAAATCCTGCAATATTTCCCAAATCAAAGAAATCAAAGAAGTATTGCAACTTAAAGTATCAACTGGGAGACAAGTACAACAGTCACCAGTAAAAGAAATAAATCCTATTGTGCTAGACCAAAATATTCACGAAGAGCTAATACAAAATAGAGATGAAAACAATGAAAACGAAAAACAGGAAACAACACCAAATACACCCGTTGAAAGGAACAAGACATTAATCATTGGAGACTCTTTAATGAGAGGTATCAACAAACGTGGACTGTCCAGGAACGTTTTTGTGAAAACTTTGCCAGGAGGTAAAATAGCAGATGTTGCAAATAGTTTAGATGATTTTGATTTAAATGACTTTCTGAACGTAATTGTATACATAGGCGGAAATGACGTTGCGTCGGGAAAGCATATAGCATCAATTCGCGCGGAGTTGAATAAACTAACAACGTTGATTAAAGAAGTTGGTTGCAAAATGCATTTTTGTATGATCTGCCCGAGAACGGATACAGATGTTCGTCCACTCAACAACCTTATTACCGAACTGTGCAAAAACAATTCGGTTAATTGTGTAAATACACACAGTACGTTTGTATACGGGGACGGAAATATTGTAAGAAGTTTCTACAAGAGAGATGGCATACACCTTAACAAATATGGAAGCAGCAAATTAGTCACAAGCATTAACAAAAATACTAACATTGTGAAAAACGAACAAAGGAATCAACCGTCATCAGATTTTGAACAACGGAGATACAGAACACTAAACAGAAACTCTATTAGTAGGGGTCAAAACAGAATTTTCAACCAAACACAACGAGGGGGCGCCTCAAGAAGCTACTGCAAAAACTGTGGATTATACAACCATCGAACAAGTGACTGTTACAAATTATATTAGGAAAACGCAGACAGACACTCCTCTACGGTTAATAGGTTTGAAACTTTAAATAATATATGTGAACATTGTAATCACCATACTTGTATATGTAACTCAAAATTCGTATTAGAAAATGCTAACCGTGATCGCTCATGTGAAGCGAATTTAAATTTGAACAATGCATACATAAATCTTTCTAATAATGAAGATGCTGTATCGAAAAATAATGATACACATCATATAACAAATTCAGAGAAAAATGTATCAGAATCAAACGTACACTTGCAATATGACGCAGAATTATGTCAAAATGGCGTCCAGTCAAAAGACTACGTAAATCTACATGTAGATTCAAGAACAAACATATCAGACAGCAGTTTCAACATTAGTGTTGACCATACTTCAAGCGAAAAGTGTCAAACAAACAAACATTCTCATAGGTATATTCAAGCTGCAAAACCCATAGCATTAAAGGGCAAACCACGCACTGATCAAATATTAAATTCTAACGATACTTTTATTTTTAACAAGGACGCCAAAGGACTGCAGATTGCTAATCTAAACATTCAGCATTTACTGCCCAAATTAGATGAAATAAAATACCAACTGGCCCAAGGCAGTTCAGCAAAAATACTTGGTTTATGTGAAACTTTCCTCTCAAATAACACAAGCGATAAAACGTTAAGCATAAAAAATTTCTCATTTGAAAGAAGAGATAGGGATACAAATAAAAAGGGGGGAGGGATATTAATTTATATTTCGAAGGATATACCTTATACACGTCGCTTAGATATTGAGCAAAAAGGAATTGAGTCTGTTTGGTTACAAATCAATTTATCAAACACTAAACCGTTTTTATTAAACTTTTTATATAGACCACCTAACACACCTAACACACCCCATTCTTGGATAGATGTGTACGAAAAACAACTTGATATTACTGATCGTTTTAATTACGAATATCATATCCTTGGTGATGTCAATATAAACTATTCTCAGGAAAATATGACCAATGTAGATCTATACGGCAATAAGCGGTGGGAAGCTTTAATACAGAAATTTGATTTGACTCAAATGATACATTTACCAACCAGAGTTACTAAATTAACCTCTTCAATAATAGATCATATTTATACCTCGAGACCTGATTTAGTTTGTAACGTTAAAGTTCCAGCGTATAGTGTTAGTGATCACTACCCTGTATATTTTATTAAACTCACAAAGCCATTGACGCAAAAACGAAACAAGCACATAACTATAAAATATCGTTCTTTTAAAAACTTCGACGAAACCATCTTTCAAGGTAGTTTAGCAAATGCGTCTCTAGATTTGATTGAAACAATTCGTAACCCTAATGACTGTCTACAATATTTTTACAATATTCTTAATAATGTTTTGTCAGGTCTTGCACCAACTAAAGAGAAAAGGATTAAGCATCATACACAACCTGGTTGGTTCACGGATGAGATTAAGCATGCAATAAATGAAAGAGATAAACTCCATAAAGCAAAACGCTTTGACAAGTATAAATATATGAGAAATAAAGTTAACACTATGATCCGGAAAAGTAAAAGGCTATTTTATGACACCGCCATTAAAAACAACAAAAGCCCATCAACAATTAAATATGGCGGACAAAGCGCAGATCGAAAATTTGTGACAAGAAAAATATATCTTCTGGAATTATTTAAACATTATAAACATGATATTATGGAAAATATTCAAGTGAAATGTTCATCTAGTGCAACTGTTACATTCATTCCGATTTTCTAAAAAGGAATTATGGCGACAAATGCGTTTTTCGATGTACCGACCAACAATAGATTTGAAATCCTGCAGGAGCGGGAAAATGCAAACAATAAAATTGTACATTCTACAGACATTACAAGGCACGATTTTGTACAAAGTTGTTCGGACGATAAGCTTGTGCATATTTTTGATGAACTTCGATTCCTTAGGAATGAACAGGTTGGTTGTAGTAGGGGAATATATTTTCTTCAGCAGTCACTTGTACATATGCAAACAAAAGTTGGTCAGGTGATAGACACTACAAATGCACAGACCGAGTTTTTAAAGACACTGGCCTACAGATCAATAGATATAGAAGCCCGGTCCAGACGCAATAACTTGATATTTCGTGGCCTGGTTGAAAATATTAAAGAAAACTGTTTTGATATAATTGGTGAGTTCCTTGAGAACAGACTAGATATTGACCGGAGAGATGTTTACATAACTAGGGCGCACCGCCTTGGGGCCAAAATACGGAACAAATACATACAGAGTAGACCAATTATTGTAAACTTTAGAGATTTTGGTGACACCGAATATATTCTCGGGCAGGCAAAAAGGCTCAAAGATACACCCTTCTCAATAGATGTTGACTTGCCACGCGAAATACAACAGGCCAGATCGAGATTATGGCCTATGTATAAGAGATACAAACATGATAATCCAAGGTCTAAGGTCATGATTGTGTACCCTGCGAAACTGATCATGGATCATCGATTAATACATGATGAATTGCCGGATTGGAGCAAATACATGAACAGCAGCAGGATTTCGCAAATCGAGCATATTGGGAAACAGAGACATCCATACGGGCTTACATCCAACACCCAACATACACAAATAGTTGATACACCAATGGAGGTGCAGACCATTCCACAACCACCTTCATATGACAGTACCGTTAGTCAAAGGGACTTACCTTATCATGCAACTCAGGTCGCGCATATGATACCGGAAATGGTGCAACACTCTATAGTAACACCTGTGAACTTCAATACCACCAGTCCGTCCGAGTCACAGAATCAATATGGACCTCCATGTATGAATGAAACAGCACAGGTGTATGCGATAGACATTTCTAAACAGTGTAACGAATCCCAAATTGCGGATGCGCAAACACAGCACTCATCAATTACAGTCCCGCTAACACATTGTCATCAAATGCATTCTCCTTTTGTACAGCAGTCAGCTACAGATATATATATTAATAGCACTGACAGTCATGTACTCAGTGCAGCTCCTGTAACAGTACCCCAACATGAATCGTTTTCCGCAATGCTGAATGCCAACAGTGTGTTTACAAGTCCTAAAGAGGCAAGTGTCGCAAATGAACAGAACACCAATCTAGCACAAACTGAAGTATTACCGGTGTACTTGAATCTTGATACACAGTCATTATCAACATGTTCAAATACAGTAACATTAGATAAAGGTCCGGTAATCACTAATCCGTCTATTCAGCACAACATAAACACAACTACGCCTGTGTCGGAAAACCCTGTTTTGGCAGAAAGAGGTCGTGCACGCAATTCTCGGGCACTGACCAGGTCAGAGAGACGCTTTTATTCAGCCAGTCCTTATAGGAGAAGAAGCGTCAGTACTACACGGACTGATGATCGGTTTTCCCAAGACTCTATAAATAGAAATGCTTGTGGAGAAATGAAATCTGGGTTTATCCCTAACTCTAAAAATAACACAGGTAATAGTGCAGGTGAAAACGAAGGACATTAGTATGGGCAGGAGAAGGTTTCGCTTAGGGTGGCATTGTTGAATGTACAGGGTCTTGTCACAAAGCGAACAAATAAATTACAATCTCAGGAGATCAAAAAATGTTTTCATGATAATGATATAATATTGTTTACTGAAACGTGGACGAATTCTTACTCAGATTTAGAAGTTAATGATTTTGAATTTTTTGTTTTAAACAGAACTGAATATAAGAAAAATTCTAAACGATCATCCGGTGGTGTTATTGTTTACATAAGAAACCAATACATTTCGAAAGAAACGTTAGTTTTTAAAAGTTGCGATGATATAATATGTATTAAAATTCAAGGGACACAATTTTCCTTAAAAAATGATTTATTTATTTGCTTGTGTTATGTCGTGCCTGATGATAGTAGTCGGCAATCTATGATTGATTCAAATGTTTTTGATCGTTTGTTAGACAACATTACAAGTCTTCACAGTAAATACGAAAATGACTTTAATTTGTTACTCTGTGGAGATTTGAATGCCCGTACATCGGATAATCCCGATTATGTAACGGATGACAATTTTAGCCAAATGAGCATGTTACCTGATGATTATGTAACTGACAATGAGATGCGCCGTTTCTCTCAAGATAAAGGGCGTACGAATAATAACGGTGCATTATTATTAGATTTATGTAAACAGACTGGATTACGTATATTTAACGGGCGTGCTGGTAGTGACAATGGAATAGGACAGTATACTTTTGTTGGTCACAGGGGTTCAAGTTTAGTGGACTATGTTATTGGGACACAAAATCTTTTTAAATATATTAAACAGTTTGTTGTCTCAGAGCCAAATATTTTATCTGACCATTGTTTGATATCATTTTCTTTTGAATTCGGTAACTTGTCCGGTAAGAAGGTACATGATCGGTACGAAAATGTAAGTTATAAATATGTATGGGACAACAATTTGAAAACAGATTTTATTGATAGTTTGAAGTCTGATGATTTTGTGCAAAAATTAAACAGTTTAAATGAAAACGTGAGTTCGGCTACTAATAAACAGGATATTGACGAGTGTGTAAACAGGTTATCCGGTTTGATAGACGAAGTTGCGTCCCCTTTATTTAAACGAAATATCAGTGTTCAACGGGAACAAGTAGATTTTATTCGTCAGGCTTGGTTTACCGAAGAATGTTACGAAAAGAAAGTTATTTTTAATAAAATGCTAAATAGATACAGATTAGATAAAAGCGATGAAAATAGGATTAGTTTGGTAAATGCGAGATCACAGTACAAAAAAATGTATTAGAAAATGTAGGTTTGAACATGACAAAGCTGAGTCTTTAAAGTTAACACAGGCTAGACATAAAAACGCAAAACTTTATTGGAATATGTTAAAACAAACTGCAGGCATTAAGCAATCCAATATCCCTATCGGTACTTTTGAAAGATATTTCAGATCTGTAAATAATCCAGAAAATCCTTTTTATTCACCAGATGAGGATGTGTTACATTTTATTGAACGATATGAAAATGACGAGTTCAGTATTATGTTTGATGAATTAAATTGCCAAATAAGTGAATTAGAAGTAATTACAGCTATAAAGCAGCTTAAGTCTGGCAGAAGTGCTGGTCCTGATGCTCTACTTAACGAGTTTCTTATTCATGGTAAGCAGGTGATTATACATTCTTTAGCATTGCTTTTCAACAAAATATTTGAAAAAGGTTATTTTCCTGAAAGTTGGTCAGAGGGTTTTGTTATTCCACTTCACAAGAAAGGAACTATTAATGATGTTAATAATTACAGAGGTATAACATTACTTAGTGTTTTGGGAAAATTATTTACTCGCATACTAAATAATAAGCTTTCGAGTTGGTCAGAAAAATATGGTGTATATGTAGAGGCACAAGCTGGATTTAGAAAAAATATGAGCACAGTAGACAACATTTTTGTATTACATGGTTTAATTACGCATTTCATTAACCAAGGGCGACAACTCTTTTGTGCTTTTATAGATTTTACGAAAGCGTTTGATTACATTGTACGTGATAATTTATGGTTTAAATTAATAAAACTAGGAATTCGTGGTCCAATTTTGAATATAATGCGTTCGATGTATACAGTTGTTAAAACAAGAGTGAAATATTGTAATAGTTTAAGTGATGAATACGTATGTACCCTTGGGGTAAGACAAGGAGAATGCTTATCCCCCTTTTTATTTTCGATGTTCCTAAATGATTTAGAAGAAAATCTTATACAAAGTGAAATGTCTGGTATCGATATTGATATGTTTAAAATGTTTTTGATTATGTATGCTGACGATATTGTCATATTTGCTAATACCAGGGAAGAGTTGCAAACTGGGTTAAATGTTCTTTCAGATTATTGCGATAGATGGAAACTCACAGTAAACGCAACAAAAACAAAAATTATGATTTTTAGAAAAGGGGGTAGGTTACCTAAAAATATTCAGTTTACATACAAAAATAATGTGATCGATATTGTTGAGAAATTTTCATATCTAGGAATTGTATTTACGACTGGAGGTTCTTTTGCAGACGCACAAAATACTATTGCAGGCCAGGCGATGAAAGCAATGTTTAAAATGAATAAATATTTGTATAGATTTTTAGATATTTCAGTATTACATAGAGTGGAATTATTTGATAAACTCATAAGTCCAATACTAAATTACGGTAGTGAAGTATGGGGTTTTATACATGGAAACGCAATAGAAAGGGTCCATATGAAATTCTGTAAAAACATTTTAAATGTTAAGAAAACTACACAAAACGATTTTATATATGGTGAGCTAGGTAGATCAACTTATAAAACACAACGCTGTTTAAATATTTTGAAGTATTGGGTAAAGATACTGAAAACTGATGATAAAAAGTATGTTAAGAAAGTGTATAGTATGTTGAAACATGATTTTGAGAATGTTCCCAATTTATCCAATTGGTGTTCTTTAGTAAAATCTCTTTTATGTGATCTAGGTTTTCACGATGCTTGGTTGATGCAAAGTGTTGGCAATACTGATTTGTTTTTATGCACTGTAAAACAGAGACTCCATGATCAATTTGTGCAAAACTGGTCAAGTAGGTTGGAGAACTCTAGTAGGGCATTATTTTATAAGCAAATTTCCTATTTCAAATTTCAACCGTATCTTCGTCTGGTTAATATAAAAAAGTACCGTATCGAATTGACAAAATTAAGAGTATCTTCCCACAGGTTACATATTGAAACTGGTAGATGGACGAAGCCAAATAGTACACCTATAAATGAAAGAAAATGTTTTATATGTAATGTTTTAGAAGATGAATACCATTTTTTACTCGAGTGTCAATTATATTCTGATTTGAGAAAACGTTTGTTACCATCTTATTTTTGGAGACGACCTAATATGTTAAAATTGTTAGAATTGGTAAACTCAGAAAATGAAAATTTAACACGTAAATTAGGAAAATATATATTCTGTGCTTTAGAGTTGCGAAAATTAAGTTTGTTTGGTGACCGCAACTGAGTTTTTGTAATTATGATAATTTTGTGACTTTTCTAGCTTATTTACATTGTTGAATATATTTCATGGCACTAAATGAATTAAAATAACTAGGGGCTTAATGATTTCGAAATCCGATTGTTGATCTTGTGTTTCGTTTCGACAAGATCAAAAGAGGATCATTATATGATTAGTGTTAGTTATGAATTGTTTTGTTGTTGTTTTTTTGTATTAGATACAAAAAACATTGTAAAATTTATATCGGCAATTGTTAAAACTCTTGTTCTTATAGAACCTTCTCCGTTTCACTGTTGTATTTGTCTCGCCATTTTCATGATTGTAAATCCTCATGGGCCATATGGCCTACAGGACTATTCGAAAATAAACTTATCATAAACTTATCATATATGGAAAACGCTGAAAACTATTAATAATTCAGATAATAGTTGTTCAGAAACAATAACATTGCCACCAAGTCTAAACTGTAAAAATCAGATCATTGAGGGACAAGCTAACATACTGGATGCATTAAATGATCATTTTATAAGCATATCTAATATAATAGAAAAGACGAAGTTTATTAAAGGTAACTTTTCGCAATTACAGATGTATTTACATGAAAAACTACTCTATAAACAGTTCGATATTGAATATATATCACCATACCAAGTTAAGATGATTATAGATAAATTAGATACTACTAAATCAACCGGTCTAGATGGAATTGGGCCAAAGATCTTAAAGCAGAGCGGTGATTTCATTACACCAGCGATTGCACATATAGTAAATTGTAGCATCAAACATGGTATATTTCCAGATACTCTTAAACAAGCCTTCGTTATTCCAATTTTCAAACAAGGTGAAAAATCTGATCCACATAATTACAGGCCTATATCAATTTTAAACACAATTTCTAAAGTATTTGAGCGCCATATTGCTAATCAAATTCACAATTATTTCAAAGACACAGACGTCTTACATATAACACAGTCTGGGTTTAGAAAACAGCATTCCTGTCAAACGGCACTTACACAATTAATAGATAATTGGTTGAGTGATATTGATTCTGGTAAACATGTTGGTGCAGTCTTTCTTGACCTCAGAAAAGCATTTGATCTTGTTGACCACGAAATATTATTATATAAGCTTAAATTATATCACTTTTCAGACAAGTCATTAAAACTATTTGAATCATATCTAAGTAACCGGACACAGACAATTAAAGTAAGCAATATATTCTCTAAAACCAGATTTGTAAAATCAGGTGTTCCGCAAGGATCCATACTTGGCCCCCTTCTATTTCTTATTTATATCAATGATATTGCACTGACAGCCAAGTCTGCTAATATTGATCTTTATGCAGACGACTCAACACTTTATAAATCAAGTTATGATGTATCTGACATAGAAAATAATCTTCAAAAAAGTCTAAACAGTATAAATGAATGGTGTATACTGAATAATATGTCTTTGCACCCTACAAAATCAAAATGTATGGTGTTATCTTCAAAACATAAAATCAAAACAGTAAGAGAGTTAAAATTGAAAATAGGACGAACTCTGATAGAAAATGTTATCACTCAAAAACTCCTAGGAATATGTATTAATAACACACTTTCATGGAAATATCAAATATCAAAAGTATGTAGTAAACTTAACTCAAAAGTAGCATTATTAAAACATATTATATACTTCTTGTCTGAGGACATGAAGCGAATGTATTATAACGCATATATTATGCCATTATTTGACTATTGTTGTACTGTATGGGGAAAGGGAATAAATTGCAAATCGGATATTAATAAAATAACGAAAATTCAAAAGAGAGCGGCTAGAATTATATTAAATAAACCATTACGAACTAACTCATGTGATATGTTCAGAGAATTAAAATGGCTTTCGTTTGAAAATAGATGTGTTTATCACATGGGGCTACTTATTTACAAGTGTAAAAATAGCCAAGTTCCAAATTATATTTCAAATCTTATAACTTTTTCAACCAATAGCAGATATAATCTACGTTCAACTGAACGTCTTGATATTGTTCCACCGAAACCAAGATCAGTTTATTTAAAAGATTCATTCACATACAGCAGCGCAAATATATGGAGAACCATACCACCAAGTATCAGAAATCTTCCTTCACTTAATTCATTTAAACACAACTACAAAAACATGCTATTAGACGAACAGACCAAAGCTTAAACTGTTTATTGTATTCATCGACTGTTTTATCGTGCTTCGTATTATAGCATTTATGTCAGTTACTTAAATGTTTTTCTTACTGTTACATTTGTGATACTTGCCATTGAATTTAAAATCTAAAATTAAGGAGTGTTTGTCGGGTGTACATAATTCTTATGTCTGTTTCTGACATGTGTGTTTTTAATTATGTGCTTATTCCACTTGATAGTTTTGTATTTGCTTTATTTTCTTTTTTTAGTTTTTATCGATGGCCACATTGTAAATAAGAATATGTAATTTGTTACATAACTTAATGTGTAATACCTTCGTAAAATAAAGAAATTATTATTATTATTATTATTATAAAGACGCACAAAATAACAATTTTGTAATAAGGCGAAATGCGATAAATCTTGCTGATCTTGCTTAACTCCTGACCATGTAAAATCGCCGTGACATGACTTACATTCCAGAAATAAATGTATGTAATTATATAGGAACTTTTTCTTTCCAGGAAGGCGCTTCAAATTGTCAACAATTCTCTGTTTGAATTAATAAATAAAATCAATGTCAGGCAAATACTTCCGTTATGGTTTAAAGCTTGGAGACGTTGTCATATCAGACACCATATATACCAGACTGCTTTTAGGACGCAACTCCTTTTTAATATATACTAAACGAAACTTCCAACGCACCACCTGCCCTTTTCCCTCTGTATTTATTTTTCGACCCTTTAGATTAATGCTAGCTTATTTTTAGCTATCTGTGCACGAAAGCTATCATGTTTTGAATTTATGAAGACATAGGGTAGATTCTTCCGTTACATGAATTTCAAAATGATCGAATGTAGAAAATCATGTGGAAGAGAATTTTAATGGCTATATTCAGAGTCGTCACTCGAACTCCACCTCGACTCATACTCGGGAAATGCTTCATTAAGGGAGGCTCAAGGACGCCTCAAGTAAGGTGAATTCAAGTGACTAACTGGTATTCATAGTCAAAAGTCATCCTTGACTTTCTCGAGGAAGGTTTGAGGTGTTAATCACCCGTAACAAATCTTTTAACAATTGATTCATACATAAATATTGAATACACATTGCAAAAGAAAACATTACAGTTTAAAGAATTGTGTAATCAGATACGATTTCGTTTCCAGCATCTTCAAGAAGAAAAACCTAAAATTCAGAGATTTTATATATACTACTTTATACTTAACAAAAAAATAAAGAATAACTTTTTTAAAGTTGATTTTCGTTTACGTAACAATATGATCTGATTTGAAAATAACAATGTTCTTCGTTGTTAACTAATCAGTCTACTATACATTTATATAAAAGTATGAGAAAGCATAAATTGAATGTGTCGTTCTACTGACGCCATTTTCAAGATCACTGTTTTACATGTGGACTCTTGCTAAAGCTAAGCATTGGTGCTTTATAAAAAATATCAATGCATATTGATTGTTTTAAAACAAATATTTAAAAATTATGTTGGCTTATTTTATAAGATCAGTGTCTGGCCCTACAAGAAAAGCATTTGTTTCATTGCAACTGTCTCACAGTATATTATTTACTTATTCAAGGTTTTGTCTGTCAAGACATTCAAATTATATGTAATTGACCCTTTGATTTTTGTTGAGTTTATTTTAGCTCGATTACGCAACAAATTCTCTTATCTTATAGTAATCGCTCTCGAGACACCATACTCGGCCGAACCAATCACTTGTCAGAGAGAGATAGAGATTTTCATGTCTGGTACACAGTTGCAGTTGGATAAACTGAGACACCTGTGGTATAAAATGTTTTGGTTTAGGACATTTGTCAAGTGGCCTAACTGGGAATTGTCGTAATTACTGCACCAATGAGGTCCACAGTCATAGAGAGAGTAAAGAGCGAAGGTATGTGTCTCTGGGGGTTGGGGTGAGTTTGGTGCGATGCGGCAAAAACATTTAATACCGTGCAGTGAATCCCTGTGCTAATAGATGCAACTTTGAAATCAGAGAAATAAAACAAAGGGATATAATGATACTGTTGTATCTGATGGTGCAAGTTTTATTTCATGTTAAAATATGAAATCCTGGTCTGACTCGGCGGGGACGGGGAGAACCAACCCGACCCCAATTGTAAACGTGTGTTACAATCATACTTCTGAAAGACAAAGGTATTTAAATGATCTGCACTGTCCGGCTATATACATACACAAATCTGTTTTCTTGCAAATAGGATCGGCATTTCCAATGATTAACCGCCTCCGTGGTCGAGTGGTTTAATCACTGTAACCTCTGTCTCACTGATTGAAGGTCATGGGTTCGAGCCCTTTTACCAACCATGTCTCTTTAAGTGATAAGTTTTGCAGTTTCTTACGGAGGATAGGTTCTAGTGCTGGTCCTTCCCAGGAACGAAGGTTAGGAAAAGTGCACACCTGTAAAAATGACTAAAATGCGATCGAAAGGGGTGTTAAACTCGTACAACAAAATGTAATGTCCGTCTTTTGTCATCCATCGCCTATCAACATTTGGTTTGTCTAGCTTTCTACACTGATCCTAATGGCATAGTTATACAGAATGTGGATTCCTAATCTCAGACGAGTTCGATCACTGGCTAATTGGATAAAATCTTCCAGATGAATGGGCACTGGCCACAACCATGAATTCAGTCGTGCCGTAAGTGCCGTAACAACCATTGCTAGGAGCGACACAGAGTCTCAAAGTCGACACTTATAGACAGCTTCAAAGGTTTCCGGTACCAAATGTTTAGGTCAATCACAGTAGTTTGAAGATCTCTAGCTTTAAGCAGCTTTCTCTGCAGGATGAGAGGCGGTCCCCGACTAAATTGAAGGAATTTTGTAATTTCGTAACCTACATAATATAGTGGTTTATATCTATGCCAACATAACGTTTAGTGAATTTTACGTACAACCATTTCAGGAATATGTTAAATGAAAACTCTATTAATTGTTAACCATCCCTCTTCACCCCCTTTACCATTTAGAGTGTGACAGTTTAGGCTTTGAACTACATTTATAGTAATTTTAGCTCGACTATTCGGAGAATATGGAGAGCTATTACAGTCACTTGTACGTCGGCGGTGGCGTCGACGTTGAAGCTTTGGTTAAAGTTTTGCCTTACTATCATGCACATATCTCAGTAACCACTTATGATATTGACTTGAAATTTTGCAATGTCTTTACGGGTGTCACACAAGTCAGATAACTCTTGTATAAATTTAGTACAAATTATGGCCCTTGTTGGATTTTGAAAATTTGGTTAAAGTTTTGCATGCTAGGTACTGTCATGCACATATCTCAGTAACCACTTATGATATTGACTTGAAACTTCGTTAATGTATTTAGGGATGTCACACAGTCAAGTCAGATAACTCTTGTATAACTTTAGTACAAATTATGGCTCTTGTTATACTTTGAACATTTGG
>JAFMSR010000549.1:0-49998 GCA_022818135.1 Saxidomus purpurata
AATTGTCATTACTGTATTGGTGCATTGTATTATGATACGAGACAAGTTTGGGGGGCTGCGTTTTTGGTACGTGGCTTCCCTGTTTGATATTATTTTTGTTTTTTCTAACAAAAGAAACATTAAAATGTTTTTTTTGCTTCTTTTTTGTAGAATATATCACCCGTGACTAACGGGGTGGGCTCTTTGGTATTCATTTTTTACTCGCCGAATCAGCTGACTCCGTAGCTGTAGGTAGCCGCTGTAAATTTTTTGTAAGTGCAAAGATCCGAGTTCAAAACCGGCTCAGGTTTTTTTTCTGCCTTTTTTTTTAGCTCTTACACAAGAATTCTTGATGCTGACTTATTGAATATTATTGTTTTCAAATATTCAGTCGATTTAAAGACAGGTGCCTTTTTAATCTGCGTTTTGGAATAGCTGATATATTTTGTCATGGAATTATCAAATTTCAATGCTCTACTGCAACAAAGAATTTGCGTTTCCTGTTTATATATTAGCCTGCAGCCCGATCTTTCTTTCGTTCTTCAATCAGTTTTGCTAATTTATTATCTATAAAGTATTAAAACGTTTTATGAATTGATAAATAATGTGGGACAAGTTTCTCTAAGCATCTAAAGTGACTTCTATAACTACTACTCTAGTTTTAAAAAGGTGATTCCTTCCTTAGTGCTTATTTACGTACTAAAAATAGAAACGAACGTAATTATCGAAGTCCGTCTATATTTAGACATAGATTTAGAATAAAATGTAAACAGATTTTTTTTCACGGTCAGGATACAATACCAATGATTTAGTATTGGCATTTATTTCATTACTCTCAGGCTTCCTCAATGTATCTTATATGTCAACGACAAGTATACTCAGTATTTACAGTATATAAACGAAACTGGAAACGAAGAGGCAGTTTTGAAATCTCTGTATGCAATTAATTTTACCTGAATATTAAGTGAATAAAACCTTTTTTTTATTAGAGAAGTGTGGGATATAAACTGCTTAAATAGTACCTCATCATACATAAGTTTTCGCAAGCTGAAATCTCACGATATCGCCTTCCATCAGTATTTCAATACTTTGATTCCGAAGGCCGTTGTCATTATTTTCTAAAACAAGTGTCACATAATAAGAGCTACTTAAAAGTCTTCATATTCTAGAGAGCCACCACCTGAGAAGGTCAAGCACTGATGTTAAACAACAATGTTCATTTTTTAAGCTGCGTAAATATTATATATATAATTTTGATAGTACAAATGTACTTTCATTTCAGTATTAATGCAATACAAATGAAAAAAACATTAACAGCATTAAATTTTACAACATCATCAACAACAATACTTTTATTTCATCCCAACAACAAATACTGTATCAATTTGGGGAAATTAGTATAATTTCATGTCCATCAATAATAGCAGTATTGGGGAAAGCCTTCACAGTATATAAATATCTTGGTAAAAGTACAAACATTGTATTTAAATCGTAGAGGGGAAAAAATGTTTTTTAGACTAAAACTGTGGAATCATCGAATCTTGTTCATTATGATAGCCATAAATTTTGAAAGTTTTTTAAGTCATGAATACTATTGGAATGTAATAAATTACTGTAAAAGTTAGGTGAATTCACACTAAATTTGTGTCTAATGTATTGAGATCGCTCGTTGTCAAAAAAGAGTATGTAAGTAGGTAGTGTTTTGCCGATCCAACTTCTTGAGAATAACATAAATTACATAATCTGTCGTTAAACAGTGTATTATTCCATCGTCATGTTTCGACGAGTAGTCTTGAGTTTGAAGTGCGGTAACGAAACATAGTAAGAGCGTAACACCTAGGTAATACCGTCCAGTAGTGTTCTAGCTGGTATAATGATTTAAAGTGCAAATAAGCGTTGCCTTTTTTAGAATTTTGCATATTTGAATGCCAGTTTTTATGAAAATAGTACAATAGAGCAACAGTATATTTAATGTCCTTGGAACGTAATTGGGCTTGGATTAGCCACATGTTAGGCCGTCCAATGTCGACAAGATAAATGTAATGTTTGTGAGCCATTTAAACGTGTATCTGTTATGGTTTAACATAAAACTATATATTAGGAAGGAATATTTTTTATCCGAACTAGTTAAAAGTCTATTTCAAAATCCGATCATACGTGTTTTAATAACTATAACTAACGGTGTTATTCCAAATTCCCCGAATAACATATCCGTGAGTGTACTTTTTCGAGCTTTATAAATCTTCCTTAAGAACGTTTTGTTAATTATGTTAAGCAGTTCTATACTTTCGAATCCCCAAATCTCACATCCATATGTGACAATTGGTATGACTGTGTGTTCAAATAAATTAATTTGGAGGTCAATCTGGAGTTTTAAGTTATATATACGTATATACAAAAGATTCATTGCCTTTTTTGCTTGTTCTGCTAGGTGTTTCCTTGCGGTTGAAAAAAAGCCATTACTTGTGAAATATTTGTATTTATCAATGATTTGAATTATTTCATAGTTTAAACGAAAATGATATTTACTTTGTAACAAGATATTGCGATTGGCGCCAGATATTGTCATGGCAGCCTTTAGGTCGTTTAAAAACAGAGAAAAATAATCGGTGAAAGATTTTCACCCTTACGCAATCCACGTTTGCTAGGTAAAAGGTTATAAACTAGTCGATTTGTGAAAATACAAGATTTGATGTTACTGTACATATTATAGACGACCTTAAACACTTTGCCATTGGTAGAAGATGCTTAAAGCCTTGCCTTACTCCTGGCCTCCAGACTTAATCAAATGCTGCAGAAAAAAATCGATGAAAGCGCAAAAGAGCTTTTCTTCGACCTTTTCAAAATTTCAACAAAACGTTGCAACCTGCCTGATTTTTATTTAGAACTTCTTGCTCGTTCAAGAAATGTGTTTCTCTAATGTTGAAAAGTTGGAAAGACAACTTAGAAAAGTGATAAGTCTAAAATAAGAAGCATCTGTTGAGCTTTCCTTTTTATATATAGGAATAATGTAACTTTTTAACGACGATTCCGGCATAATACATGTACCTGTATCAAAAATTCGATTAAAGATATTACGGTAAAAGGGCTTCATAACATGTTCTGTATTTTTATATATTCATTAACAACGCCATCTGCTGGACTATTTATAAGCTGTTTATTATTTTCCAGTATTTTGGGGTTCGTAAGATCGGAGTTTACGTATATTTACTTACTTCTTCCTAATATTTGTGATCTATGATATATTTATTCATTGTCTGTTTATAAAATTTACCAGAAGCTTTAAGTATCAGACGGCTGACTTCATTTTTGTGTTTTTATAACATTTTTATGCCCCCGAAGGGTGGCATATTAAAATCGCACCGTCTGTCCGTCTGTCCGTCTGACCGTCTGTCCGTCTGTCCGTCTGACCGTCTGTCCGTCTGTCCGTCCGTCCGTGCGTCCCCACTTACAAATTCGTGTCCGGACTGTAACTTTGTCATGCATTGAAGGATTTTAAAATAACTTGGCACATATGTCTAGCACATCAAGACGACGTGTCGCGTGCAAGACCCACACCCTACCTCAAAGGTGAAGGTCACACTTGGAGTATGAAGGTTATGGAATCCTTCTATATATGCACACTTCGTGTCCGGACTGTAACTTTGTCATGCATTGAAGGATTTTAAAATAACTAGGTACACATGTCTAGCACATCAAGACGACGTGTCGCGTGCAAGACCCACGTCCCTACCTCAAAGGTCAAGGTCAAACTTAGAGTTTGAAGGTAATGGATTCCTCCATATAAGCATATATGACACATTCGTGTCCGGACTGTAACTTTGTCATGCATTGAAGGATTTTAAAATAACTTGGCACAAATGTCTAGCACATCAAGACGAGGTGTCGCGTGCAAGACCCATGTCCCTAGCTCAAAGGTCAAAGTCATACCTAGAGTTTGAAGGTAATGGATTCCTCTATATAAGCATATATGCACACATTCGTGTCCGGACTGTAACTTTGTCATACCTTGAAGGATTTTAAAATAACTTGGCACAAATGTCTAGCACATCACGACGACGTGTCGCGTGCAAGACCCACGTCCCTAGCTCAAAGGTCAAGGTCATACTTAGAGTTTGAAGGTAATGGATTCCTCTATATAGCATATATGCACACTTCGTGTCCGGACTGTAACTTTGTCATGCATTGAAGGATTTTAAAATAATTTGGCACAAATGTCTAGCACATCAAGACGACGTGTCGCGTGCATGACCCACATCCCTACCACAAGGTCAAGGTCCACTTAGAGTTTATAGGTAATGGAATCCTGTATATATGCATACATTTGTGTCCGGACTATAACTTTTATTATGCTTTGAAGGATTTTAAAATAACTTGGCACAAATGTCTAGCACTCAAGCGGATGTGTCGCGTGCAAGACCCAAGTCCCTACCTCAAAGGTCAAGGTCACCTTAGTGTTTAAAGTAATGGAATACTGTATGCTGATTACTCTGTCATGCATGGAAGGATTTTAAAATTACATAGCCTTTATTGAGCCATGGAGAGGACACAGACTGTGAGGCCCTCTTTCGGGGGCATTCGTCATTGGGAGGGACAGCTCTTTTTTAGCTTTTAAATACCTTTTCTGTGCTAGTCGACATTGATTTTCAAATCACACCTTATCATGTGACCTACGTGGTACGTTCAAACGGAACATTGAACGTCTTCGCAATTTTATCATTAACTAAGTTCATGTTTTCTATTGTATCTGGTAAATTAATTAATTGATCTAAATCTGAGGTATCAATATTGTTTACAAAATCGTCTTTGAATATCGAATCCCATTTGTGCGATCCGTTAAATAAACCGCGTGCATCATGTATTTCTTCGTCTTCGTTAAGCGCGGAGAATGTAATATGAATTAGGCGGTGGCCGTCCAAAAACAGATGATCAGTTTGTACACTTTTGAAATCATTTACGCGCATATGTGAGTCTACTGATGATATGGCATAGTCCAGCACTGAAGTTTTTCCTGAAAGTAAACTGACCAGTGTCTTTGTCCGTTCTAAAACTGCCATTCAATATGAATGAATTTGAATTTCTACAAATATCATTTAAATAAAGCCCATGTGAATTGGTCTTGCTTTCGCATGAGCTTCGCCCAAGAGATGCACCAATTATTTCCAATAAAGTATACATACTTGATAAAAAATTCTGACGTTTCTGAATTAAACTCAAACTGGTCTGATAAATAATCGCCTGAAACAACAAACTCTCGTGAATGAAAGGCGCGTGTATTCATGTCACATATCAGTAGTGTACATGCAAATTCGGTGCTTTTTTCAGAGAATTTGCGCTAAAGTAATGACATTTGATCTTCGTCAAGGTACTTAGATCCAGAAGGAGGCAAATATATTACACCCACAAGCATATCGGAATTTAAAATTCGGAAGAAATGACTTACCAACTTTAAGCAAAATAACGTACTCGCACTCTGTGTGAAAAGTACGTATAGCATTAACAAAATGATCTTTGATAATGATATCTACTCCTTCCGATTTCTTCACTCAAAATGATCTTTGATAATGATACCTACTCCTCCTGATTTCAGATTGTGTGTTTCTACATTTACAAAAAAGGATTATATCCGGGTATATCAACAATATCATGCTGACCTTAATTAGTTTCAAGTGTGCAAAACATGTCATATGTTCTAAAATATTCAATAGATTCAGGGTATAAAAGTCTACGTTTCAAGCAGCTAACATTCATACTACCAATTTTAAACTAATGCTCATTTATGGTATTACCGGTAAGCTTACGGGCTTTTCCCACTGAGTCCTATACATAATCAGATACACGACCATCCTGGGGCACATAGTTTGTGTTTACATTATTATGCACCGGTTCACTTGACGAGTGTTCATATGCACTGTCTTATGCCAAGGTTGGTTCCAATCTCCATGAGCCACGGGCTAATCAGTTGTTGAAACATGTGGGACGTTTCTAGAGTGACCATCGTGAAATAATCCCGTGGTAGGGCGGATCTTTTAACGTAATTTGTTGAAGTTATAGAGGCACTGGAAGATTGACATTTTACGCGTGCATCTGGTGTACCACCCTCTGTAGTAACACTACAGCTGCCATTTCTTACATTTACCTCCTGGATTACCTTTTTTAGGAACGCGAGCGGACTCCTCTAGTTTGTACGAATCTCGGCATTTGCGAATTTGGTCACTGCAACGGCTACAGTCAACACGAGGTTTACCAATCCATTCAATTATTCCATTCAGGGAGCAGGTCTACTACAGTTCTGCACAGAAACTAAATAGTTCATCATAAATGCTGAAGAATACTACACTGCAACCTCTGTACAACATCAAAGGGAACAACACCTTTTGTTTGTTTAGAAGAGGTTGTTGCTCTATGGAGATTGATTTGTTCATATATTACTGCTTTGGGAAATAAAACATCTGTCTTTGAAGAGAGGTTTTGCTCTTCGGAGGTGTTGTTCAGAGAGGTTTGACTGTATCTTAAAATCTTGCTTACTTGTATGTCAGATGTTACAAAACATATAAAAATTACTTAGAATAGAAACAGAAAATCAGTGGAATGAGAAGTAAGAAGTGTCACACAGAAGTTAAACTTTTCTTTGTACAAAATGTACCAAAACCCGCTCTTCTCGGACTCTCTCGACTTTGCTTTAAATGGTCAACAGTAAACCTACAAGTTAAAGGTCGAGCTAAAAAACGCCACACGCTAACACATGCTGGATGTGACTGTAAACGAGATTAGAGAAAACACATGCGTACATCAAAGCAGCGCCCCTACGACAAGCTTGCTGCAGTTATTGGACAGGAAAAGCTCTACAAAGATCCGCCGGTTAAAGCTCTCATAGTTATAATCATAGAAACCTGGAAATAGGAAGAACATGCTCACAGGGGATCGTTATGATGCATCCTCATCAGCAACTATGCAAAGTCTTTGCTGTCCGGCAGCAACTGGCATCTACGGACTTCACGTATAGCCGTTATTTTCGTGTCTAAATTGGTCTAATCAGCCATGTGTGGACACACTAAACATCTAAACGGCAGTCATGTTCTTCGTCGATTATCGGTGGACGAACAGCACACCATCACAATATTGAATAGTGTCAGATGTAGCACCAAGGATTAACGGCCAAGAAATAATTTTGAAAACGTTGAATGCAATGTGGTGAAGAACTATTGGAATAGGTCTCATAATTCAATATTCGATATCTAGAACATGCGTTTTGTATCTATACATATTATATTTGCTTAAAAACACATTACCCGACAAAATTATTACAACAAAAGAAACGACCGAAATTCAATTTTGTTTGGCTGTCTCTAGATCATAAAATACGATTGTTCCATGTGTTTCTTTGGGAGGTGCAGTGGAGTAGGTGTAGAGCGTCGAACTCCTAATCCGAAGTTCGTGTCATCAAATCTTGGCGGTGGTAGTTGACAGCGACCTCACAATCCCTTCTTTCGGTGCGAGTACTGGTCAGAACTTCAATCAAAAGTCATCGAGAGTAGTTACAAAAACTTTTATGCAATCGATGTAAAACAAGAGCTGTCCCTCACAAGTGACGAATGCTCCCGAAAGAGGTGCCTCACAGTCTGTGTCCTCTCCATGTGCTCAATAAATGTGCTATGTAATTTTAAAATCCTTCCATGCATGACAGAGTTACCATGCATACAGTTTTCCATTACTTTAAACACTAAGTGTGACCTTGACCTTTGAGGTAGGGACTTGGGTCTTGCACGCGACACATCCGCTTGATGTGCTAGACATTTGTGCCAAGTTATTTTAAAATCCTTCAAAGCATGATAAAGTTATAGTCCGGACACAAATGTATGCATATATACAGGATTCCATTACCTTCAAACTCTAAGTGTGACCTTGACCTTTGTGGTAGGGATGTGGGTCTTGCACGCGACACGTCATCGTGATGTGCTAGACATTTGTGCCAAATTATTTTCAAATCCTTCAATGCATGACAGAGTTACAGTCCGGACACGAATGTGTGCATATATGCATATATAGAGGAATCCATTACCTTCAAACTCTAAGTGTGACCTTGACCTTTGAGCTAGGGACGTGGGTCTTGCACGCGACACGTCGTCTTGATGTGCTAGACATTTGTGCCAAGTTATTTTTAAAATCCTTCAATGCATGACAAAGTTACAGTCCGGACACGAATGTGTGCATATATGCATATATAGAGGAATCCGTTACCTTCAAACTCTAAGTTTGACCTTGACCTTTGAGCTAGGGACGTGGGTCTTGTACACGACATGTCGTGTTGATGTGCTAGACATTTGTGCCAAATTATTTTAAAATCCTTCAATGCATGACAAAGTTACAGTCCGGACACGAATGTGTGCATATATGCATATATAGAGGAATCCATTACCTTCAAACTCTAAGTATGACCTTGACGTTTGTGGTAGGGAC
Source organism: Saxidomus purpurata (assembly GCA_022818135.1). Lineage (NCBI taxonomy): Eukaryota > Metazoa > Mollusca > Bivalvia > Venerida > Veneridae > Saxidomus > Saxidomus purpurata. The sequence continues at coordinate 8,440 of JAFMSR010000549.1, forward strand.
GTGGGTCTTGCACGCGACACGTCGTCTTGATGTGCTAGACATTTGTGCCAAGTTATTTTAAAATCCTTCAATGCATGACAAAGTTACAGTCCGGACACGAATGTGTGCATATATATGCATATATAGAGGAATCCGTTACCTTCAAACTCTAAGTGTGACCTTGACCTTTGTGGTAGGGACGTGGGTCTTGCACGCGACACGTCATCTTGATGTGCTAGACATTTGTGCCAAGTTTTTTTAAAATCCTTTAATGCATGACAAAGTTACAGTCCGGACACGAATGTGTGCATATATGCATATAAAGAGGAATCCATTACTTTCAAACTCTAAGTGTGACCTTGACCTTTGAGCTAGGGACGTGGGTCTTGCACGCGACACGTCGTCTTGATGTGCTAGACATTTGTGCCAAGTTATTTAAAAATCCTTCAATGCATGACAAAGTTACAGTCCGGACACGAATGTGTGCATATATAGAGGATTCCATAACCTTCATACTCCAAGTGTGACCTTGACCTTTGAGGTAGGGACGTGGGTCTTGCACGCGACACGTCGTCTTGATATGCTAGACATGTGTGCCAAGTTTTTTTTAAAATCCTTCAATGCATGACAGAGTTACAGTCCGGACACGAATTGTTAGTGGGGACGCACAGACGGACGGACGGACGGACGGACGGACGGACAGACAGACGGTTTTCTTCCATATATGATTCAATCATTTCAGGATTTATTAAACGTAGTCTAAACATGAGTTCACCACCTCCGGATCATGAAATGCGTCGGTATCCGTCTCTATCACACGTACAAGGAGACATGCAACCTCCAATGGGACCAAATCAACCATATGGTCCAGGTCAAATGGCTCCCCAACACCGCTATGGGCAACCTCCTCATCAAATGATGCATCAGCAGCAGTCGAACACCACTGTTATAATCAATCAACCAGAAACCAAACAGAACCGTCTTATTCTAGGACCTAGGGGCGGCCATAGAGATTGGAGTTCCGGCCTTTGCTCTTGTTGTGATGATGTTGGAAAATGTATGTAAATTATCATAGAAAATCTTACATTCAATACAGAAACCATAGTTAGAAGCTTTAACTCCTCAAAAAAATTGTAAAAGTGAAAATAGGTAATTAAAGGTGATCACATGGTCAAAATGGTTTAAAATCTGCTTTCGCATGCAATTTGTTTTCGATTTTTTTCACACTTGAAATCTGTTCCAGATTTTTGGTTGCTGTACATTTAAATGTGTTACATTATTGATAATGCCGCATTAGTATATTTTGAAGGTGGTGCTTTAGAAAAAAAAAAACACAGGACTGAAAAAAATAGTTCCTTTCTTCGCAGTGATCTCCCTTGTGTTGTTGTTGGTAGAGGTTTCGGCAGTGGAAGGGAAGCAACTCCTGCATGCAGTTGGTTTTTTCTAAAAAGAATCTTCCAAGTAATATTTCGAAAATTATTATTCCATACTGGTAGCGGGAAAAGTTTTGTGTATTTGGTTAAAAGCTATTTTTTCCTCTACCATTTTGTACACACACCTATTTTAGCTGAATTTATATCTTTCTCCGAGCTACCAAATTATGAAACAGCACATATTCTATTTTAATCAAATTTCAGGTATGTTGGCTCTCTGTTGTCCTAACTATGTTCAGTATGACATCGCAACTAGATTAGGAGAGTGTGCCTGTGTGTTGTGCTGGGTTCCAGGTGGACTTGCTACCGTGCGTACACGTGTCAGAACACTTGGTGGCATTAGGGTCAGTATACTACGGAGCCATTATTAGGTTACGCTAGAATATTTGCATTTGTGTTGTTTCATAATTCTAGAAAAACGGCATTAATTGGAATTTTGGCGTTTGCGACCTCTTGATTGCGTTTATGCATTTGTTTAGTCATGTTATTCTAAAATGAGTACCATCTTTTTCTGAATAGACAAAGACGAATCCGTGAAAACATATTCAATAAATTGCAATGCGAGTATTTTGGTTTCATATCTCTTAAGAATATACAGTACTTCGTTCAAATGTGTATACACATGTCAGTCGGGCATGTGCCCAAAGTGACAAATTCTTCAGAATCCGATTGTTAATTGTCTTTACTCTGTTGAAGAACCTTAATAATTTAGATATAAAATTAAGTATAATAAAATTACTCAATGTCTGGTTTCAGGGCTCTATCTGCATGGATTATTTGGCGGCCCAATGGTGCACCATTTGTGTAATGTGCCAGGTACATCGAGAACTTGACTACATGGGACTTTAAACCAAGAAGAAACATTTCCAGACTTAAAGTCCATTACTATATTACTATACATTTTTGACTATCATACAATAAGAACTGTTATGTATCATCTTTGCATTTTGTATGAAAGATATATATCATTTAAATTCTTGCTGTTAAGAAAATCCATTATGCAGACTCTGAGATAAAAAAAGTCATTGGAGAATGTTGACCACGCGTCTCCTATGATGTCAAAGATATAAAATTATGTAAATGTCAAAACCTTAATTCTGTTAAAATTCACAGGGGTAAATGTCAACAGCTGAAAAGAGTTAAACCCTTCTTTGCGTACATGAGACGAAATGGCAACAGTGTAAAGTTGTTCCTCTTCATTTTAGAATTATTGAAAGGTTTGTTTTTAGATAGTGATTATTCAAGAGTATTAAGTAGGCAGGTCATGCAAATAATAAGCAAATGTAGGGAAAGTGTATATAAAATATAATTATAAAAGTGAAATAAAGATCGTTCAAATGGAATGAATTAAGGTATTAGACCAATAAAAAGCAATATTCACTTATGTATTCTTCCGTTGGTATGAACCCGTGTATACTAAAATAACAACCAATCAATGATATCAGTTTCTTTGCCACAGTACTCAAACACATTGATTTTGTAATTTTATGCCACTTTTCAGTGTAGGTTCAAATCCCACCCAAACCATCTTAGACTTACGAGATTTTTTGGTCACAAACTGCCTGACATTTATATAATAACATACAGCGTCATTCCACTGAACAGACACTACCGATTCCCGCGATAAATATTTAGGCTATGACTGCTTTAGTCTTGAGAACGAGGCTTCCTTTTCGGTGCTGGTCATATCCATTTTTCCAAACTGTCCTTTTTAAGTCCAGTCCCGTAACTCGAATCTAATTTCAAAACAAAAGTACTGCAATTCTTACATTTAAACGTTCTTTAGGTTATTTTTGTGTTGTTTTCTTCACAAGTGTGATTTTTGAGGTAGGTGATGAATTAATACATCTATCAAACTGAAACTTTGAGTTCAGCTTTCAGACTGTAGATTTTAAACATAGTTAGAAGTCCACTTAAAGTAACATCCTTTCTCACAACCTCCAATAAAACAACTTTGTCATACTTTTAGAGGCATTTCTTACAACACACATATTGTATACTCACAATGTATAAAACGGGACAAATTAAAATAATAAAAAATTACTTTCCACACATTATACATTAGGGCGTATCTCTTTAAACAAGCAGAAAACTTTGTTAACTTTAAAGAATGTTTCGAAATGTAACGAATAGGCGAAATTTTCACTGCGCAAAAGTTACCCGATTTACGACATAACCTAGCGGATCACTTCCTTTCTGTTTATGATTTCAACCAATTCCGTTTCTAATTGTTGCGAATGACAGTGATATGTGTGAAAGGTAGCTAGATTCTTGCAGGAAGAAAGAGTACCAATACTGATTCACCCGTTACCGATAATTAAAATTAATCAAAATGCCTGCCTTTGTTCTCGATCTAACAGTACTAAGAGAGGTTTCAATGCCCGGTAACAATTGGCGTTAGTCACATTTTAATTAGTAATTTAAATTTTAATCTTGACTTTCAGTAAAAGACTCTTTAGATAAGCTGTTTTAGCAAAATCATACAAGTTGGATTAAGATTTATTGTTTTTGACACTTTCAGGTGGAAATTGACCTTGAAAAGAGACACCGGTTTGAAACATGTCAGCCTCGCTTGGGCGAAAAAAATGTAAATAAAATATATCCCCACTGTATCAGCTCATTTCCTGAACATTATATACAAAACTTGAACAGTTACCAATACACTCAATAAAGTTACTGAAATCAGGTCCTGTGATTATAAAACAATTTTATGTTCGACTCAGTTTGAGCATGAAATGTTTTCATCTGCTGCTTTCCTCATATTAAAAACATAAGGGAAGTAACCTTGAAAGATATTTAAAACTGTTAAAAAAAGTAAGTTAGACAAATTTTCATAAATAATTTGTTAAATGTTTAAGTATTTCATGTATATTGATTAAAAGTTTTATCACAAAACTGAGTCAAGCATGAAAATAGTTTTATAGTCATAAAACCAGAACGCCAAGAACCAAACTTTTAAAGGACATTACTAAGGCACTTTTCTATTCGCAGTAATAGAACCCAAACAGGAGTAAACAAATATGTACTTCTGTAATAATGTACGGTGCATGCTATTTCAATTCAAGATGTATTGATAAAAAACTTGTTTTTGCACAAACACAAACAAGTGCAAAAGCATGTACTTATTTTGTTATTACAGCAATACAAAGAGAAACTCGATGTGCATTGCATTATGAGCTTAAATTAAATAAAACCTTAGGGTTAAAACTCGTAATAAATCATTGCTGTCTCAGTTTCACCAGAGCTGTCTAACAAAAAGTAAGTTCTAATTCGAATATTAGATAGAGCTAGTGTTTTTCATTAAATGTAATTAAAATTATTAATTACCAACTTAACTAATAATTGGTTGAACCTTCCTAAGTATGTCTTTGAAAAGTAAGGAATTAACGGATTAATGTACACACATGGGTTCATAAATTTCGTATTTTTCGAGGTCTCGAAAGAAGCAAGACTGTTTGAATCTCTAAAACATTGCTGCGATAATCTATTAATTTATTTGATGAAAATAGCCGTGCTAATCAAACATGCAGCGGTGTGTACATATATCTGTGTTAGGTATATGCGTACCATACACATTGGTGAACAATAATTTGTGTGAGTTTGCTTAGATAATTATGCAATAAAACATGCAATTTAGATACGTGTATTTAAACGCGCATATATCAGGGAGATATTGCTACTAGATTAGGAGAGTGTTCCGGTGTGATGAATTGTGTTTCAGGTGGACTTGCTACCGTAATTTCACGTATCCGAACATTTGGCGGCATTAGGGTGATTTTAAAGTGACATTATGCGCATCTCTGTCGTTGTTGTTGCTGGTAGAGATTTCGGCAGTGGAAGATTAAGTCAAAGTAATAAAATCAATATTTGGAAAGTTTTTTTTCATACTGGTAGCGGGAAGAGTTTGGTGTATTGGGTTGAAAGCTATTACTTCCTCTACCCTTTTGTACACTCACCTATTTTAGCTGGATTTTTACTTGAAAAAAATGCGCATAATACCACTTAAATGCAGAGTCAGCATGACGTTACGCTTGAATAATAACAATTGTGCTGTTTTATTCTAAAAATATGGTATTAATTGTAATTTTGGAACTGGTGATATGTTGATTGCGTTTATGGATATGTTTATATCTCAGTATACTAATGTAACTCCAAGATGAGCGCCATCATCTTTTGAAAAGACAAAGACGAAATACTCAATAAATCGCAATGCGTGCTTTATTTCTGATGAATTTACGGTACTCCGTTCAGATGCGGAAATACAAGTAAGTCGGTTTCGTTCCCTTCGGGACATATCATGTCACATCCGACTGGTACATGTAATTGTCATTACTTTGGTGAAAATCATTTAGATATAAAATTAGGTATAATAAAAATACTCAATGTCTGGTTTCTGGGTCCTATCTGTGTGGATAATTTGGCGACCGAATTCTGCGGCATGTGTGTAATGTGCCAAAAACATCGAGAAATCATGACAATAATGACACAGAAAATTATACTCTTTAACTCATGTAATAAGAAAGTTACCAGAAAAAAATCATAATTACGGGCCATTTAAGACATATAATTTATTAAATCTAATTATATGTAATCAGAATTTTCATTATAACTGATTTCCTTGATTACATGGAATTAAGCTTCTTACAATAACAATTAGCAATTTCCACATATCTGACTATTATATATCTTCTTTGCACTTTTTAATAATATATGGAAAAAACAAGACTCTCACTATCACCACACCTTGTGGTGAAAGGAAACTGTTGGGTGCACACATTCCGAGGTGGTGGGTTTGTGAAATATTAACCACAAATGTAATAATGAGTTTTTTAAATGAAAACTATCAAAATTCGGGAACTGTTGCATGAAATTTCGAAACAATATATTCAAAGTTGTTTTTTCTAGACCGTTCATAAGTATGCGACAATCTCGATTTTTCATTACCAAAGTGAAACGATCCAAATATTTTGTACCCAGACCCCGGTTTTCCAAATATATTTGAGATGCCATATACAAAACAATCTTTTTCGTCATAGGACGACTCGGCAAGTAAATCAAATGAAGCTTCTCCATGTTTTTCAAATGAGGTAGTGGGGTGTTGCACGATATGGTTGGGATGTGTCGATGATGGGTTGGTGTACGAGATGGTGAGGATGTAAATGTGGTGGGGTGGTGTACGATGATGGGGATGTGAAGTTGGTGGGGTGGTGTAAGATGATGGGAATAGGAAGGTGGTGAGGTGGTGTAAGATGATGGGAATAGGAAGGTGGTGAGGTGGTGTAAGATGATGGGGATGTGAAGGTGGTGGGGTGGTGTAAGATGATGGGAATAGGAAGTTGGTGGGGTGGTGTACGATGATGGGGATGTGAAGGTGGTGAGGTGGTGTAAGATGATGGGAATAGGAAGGTGGTGAGGTGGTGTAAGATGCAAAGATGCAAAGATTGAACAATCTTGGTAGAGGTCTACTAGACAATGGCACATGCTAAATATCTAAGCTCTCAGCCTTGCAGTTTAGAGAAGAAGATTTTTAAAGTGTTTCCTATATAAGCCTATGTAAACTAAGTGATCCCCCGGGAAAGGTCAATTTTGATCCCAGGGGCATAATTTGAACAATCTTGGTAGAGGTCTACTAGCCAATGCTACATGCCAAATATCTAAGCTCTAGGCCTTGTGGTTTCAGAGAAGAAGATTTTTAAAGTTTTTCCTATATAAGCCTGTGCAAAACTAAGTGACCACCCGCGCGGGGTCAATTTTGACCCGAGGGTTATAATTTGAACAGTCTTGGTAGAATTACTAGACAATTTTGATCCCAGGGGCATAATTTGAACAATCTTAGTAGAGGTCCTCGAGGTCTACTAGCCAATGCTACATGCCAAATATCTAAGCTCTAGGCCTTGTGGTTTCAGAGAAGAAGATTTTTAAAGTTTTTCCTATATAAGCCTGTGCAAAACTAAGTGACCACCCGCGCGGGGTCAATTTTGACCCGAGGGTTATAATTTGAACAGTCTTGGTAGAATTACTAGACAATTTTGATCCCAGGGGCATAATTTGAACAATCTTAGTAGAGGTCCACTAGCCAATGCTACATGCCAAATATCGAAGCTTCAGGCCTTGTGGTTTCAGAGAAGAAGATTTTTAAGGTTTTTCCTATTTGTTGCCATAGCAACCAGAGTTCTGCATGTAATGGAATTCTTTGAACAACTTTGATAGAGGTTCATGCAAGGAACATTCCTACGACGGACGCCGGACGGAATGCGATCCTTATAGCTCACTCTGGCATGAATCACGAGTTGCTGTCCGGCTTTACATAGTTTACCCTAGTTCTAGTTAAATCAATAAATGCTGTAAAAACTGATTTAAAGCGATATTCTATATCATCCCTAAGTGCTATCATGTGTTCATATAAGTGATTTTAAACAATTAATATAAAGATCAATTCTAACCCTTCAAGTTTTTCAAATGATAGAAAGAATATTGTCAGCTTCGCTTTCGATATATACTATATAAGACCAATGTCATCATAGATAAACTTAAAAACAAACTCGTGTCAGGTCAATATTTCCCAGGAACTGCACCACTGCCCGGTATTGATAAATCGACATTCGTTTACTGACAGAGAACATACTCTCCAAAACTGACTTAACACTGTGACAAAGTTCTCAACTGGCCTTCAACCGTCAGAGAAGCTGTAATATCATGGCTGCCTCAAGTCGAAATCATCTCTGACCTGGGCAACCTCCCCCATTTGATCAGCCTGGAAGGCTTGACTGGTTTTATCAGTCGTATAAATAACAAAGGCATCTTTTCTACGACGAACGAACTTGCTACAGGGAAGCGGACAATAGGCGGCCAGAAAAAGCGCTACTATGTCACCATGGATGTGACTTTTAAAGAGATTAGCGAACAGCATGCACATATCAAAGCAGCGGCGAGCCTGCTACAGTAAATGGGAAAATGTGTGGACAGAAAAGGCGCTGCAAGGATCTGACAGCGAATCAATAGAGATGAGCATGAATAACAGACCAAAGGGAGAACATGCCCACAACAGATTGTGATGGTGCATCCTTCTCAGCAAAGATGCAAAGGGCTGGTTGTCCATTCCAGAGACCGTGAATTTGCACCCTGGCTGATTATAATGCTAAGCTTCTTTTTAATTCACAAATTCCGTTTTCTCAAAAAGTAAAATTGATAGTGGTTGACATCATCTTTTTTGGCAGTCAAACTAGCTACCACGATGGCAATTGCCAACACCAAGAAACTTTGTGCACGAATGTGTATACATGTCAGCTTCTTTTTAATTCTCAAATTCCGTTTTCTCAAAAAGTAAAATTGATAGTGGTTGACATTATCTTTTTTTGGTCAACTACTACCACATGGCTTCCAACCCAGAAACTTTGCCAAGTGTATACATGTCAGTTGTTTTTACTTATTTACTTCAAATAGATATAAAAGGAGAGAGAGAGAGAGAGAGACACACACACACACACACACACACACACACACACACACACACACACACACACACACACACACACACACACACACACACCCCCACACACACACACACCACCACCCCACACACAACACACACACACACACACACACACACACACACACACACACACACACACACACACACACACACACACACACACACACACACACACACACACACACACACACACACACACACACACACACACACACACACACACACACACACACACACACACACACACACAGAGACAGAGAGAGAGAGAGAGAGAGAGAGAGAGAGAGAGAGAGAGGGGAAAGAGAGAGAGAGGGGGCAGTGTGGAATTATGTACATGTAATTGTACCAATATGGCTCTGGTGAGAATCCAACCCTACACCTTGTCAGCCTAAGAGGAACACACTACCTATGCGCTATGGCAGATGTATTGAAACAACAACACTCGCAGCCTGTGTACAGCCACTAACGTGCACAAACAAAACTGTTGAGCTATAACGTCTCTAATACAACATTCCAATTTTGTTAACCTTCTTGTCTTTTTCCTCGATGATATTGCCAGTTCATTTGCATAAAGAAGGAACATTAGGTCGCCATGCTGGTCTTTACACATCAGGGTTAGTTAAGTTTCCAAACACTTAGTCCGGGAAGTCACATACTTTATTCTTATTTCATGCAGGAAATTGATGTGTGGATTCAAAGTACAAAACCCCACACCGATCCCTATCAAACGTTGGTATCCAATGATGACTTTCTGACGATTCTTCAAGCAAACACTACTTGTCTGATATGATCAATTTCCTTTCAGTATTATTCAGTACTTAATTCAAACGTAGCTGTCTCTTGAAGGAGTTCTTGCCTCACGAACATCTCAGTGGCTTTAACCTTTTTCTTCACATGAGCTTTTAATAAAGTATTTAGGTGAACCATTTAGATGGGCGACTACGATCTTTTAGAATTAAAAAGCAAGGACTATAGGTGAAGAAACCAACACTCAAATTTCTTGTTAAAAAAGAAAATGTAACAGATGAGATAAGTCAAATGTTTATGCCTTTACATCAAGACGAAGCAAATTCAGTAAACATCAAAAACTGGTGTAATGGTTAGTATATGCATGTATAGGCAATGTATGTAACCATTCACGCTACACTTAGCAATCAAATGAATGTATTGTAAGCTACTGATTACTACTAATTGTATTACAAGCTACACATTGAAGAGAGACGTAAACCCATTCTTTGTCTTACTTTCGTAGGCAATTTTCATTCATTTCATAAAATGTGTGCAAAGAAGTATCCACTTACATCTTCACTTACATTCCCGTTTGACCGAAGCTGGTGTACAATAAAAACTGTTCACTACTTTGTAAACGTGTGCAAAGAACTATTCACTACTTTACTTACATAAACATTTTCAAAAACGTCCAAAATATAGCGGGCCGCTGATGCGACAGTAAAAGAATTTGCAAATTGAATGTCAATTGGCTTTCAATAAAACGTAGACGATCAATTATTTATGTATAAGTTAAAGATGGATAACGGATAAGCGATAAAATATATCTCCGTTAAATTAAGTTCTAACATTATCAATGCATTCCTGAACAAAGCAGCAACTGTATTGAAATTAGGCCCTGTGTTTATAAAACCCTTTTTCATGCTCGACTGTTTCAGCATTACTGTTTTTAATCTGCTGTTGTTATTTAAAGTTAAGTTTTTTAAAACTCTTTGTTTTTACCATTTTTATTTCCTTTCAGCACATATACATTAAAATAATTTGATTACAATTCATATTTAATAGTTTTCATTATTTAAAACTCTTACAGAAAGAATGTTAGACAGCTGTTTATTCAAAATTTGTAAAATTATTTAGTACATGTGTATTTTATTGATTCAAACTTTAAAAGTTTTATAATAACGGGGCCAGTAAACCAAGGATATGACTTTAGCACTTTTCTGTTCACGGTAACTAAGCCCAAACAGGAGAAAATAAATTTGTGCTTCCGTAATATTGCACGGTTCCTGTTCATGTTCCAATCGAAGTGATTTGATCAAATACGGCTTTTTGCACAAGGACAAACTAATACAAAATCTGATATGCAGCAATACAAAAAGGAACTCGCTGTATATTTCCATTGTGTAGCTAAAATTAAATAAAACCTCTGTTCAGGGTTAAAAATCTAAAGAAATCGTTGCTGTCTTATTTTCACCAGAGCTGTCTAACTATAAGTAAGTTCTAATTCGAATAATAGATATATCTAGTGTTTTTCATCGAAATTAACTAAAAATAAAATACAGGATTATATTGATAATTAATAACGATGTTACTAATAGTTGAACTTTCCAAAATTTGTCTTTGAAAATTAATGAGTTAACGGATCTATGTACACATGAATTCGTAAATCTCGCATTTTTCGATAAAAAAGCGACGATGATCCGAATTTATTTGATGAAATTAGAGTGGTAATCCAAACGTTCTAAACATGCAGCGGTTGTGTACATAGATCCGTGTTGGTTATAAGCGTACAAGACAGAAAGGTGAACAATGATATAAGTGGGTTTGCTAAAATAACTGTACAGTATTATTATATAAATTATAATATCTAATTGGCTGAAATGTCTAACTAAAACAAGTTTAAGCCTACCATACATTTCTTCTAGGGCATATCCGTATAGTTCAAATCAAGACTCTGAAATTTCCATTCTTTATTAAGTGAAGATAAATTACTAATGACCTTGTACATTATCAACTGCATTTCTAATTACGCAATATAACATGCAATGCAAAAACATGTATTTCACGGGCATGAAAATCGTTTTTGATGTAATTATGATGTTTTTAACCGCAACACCTTACCTTTTCTCCATTTGGCAATATTATTTTCCACGTCACATGATCAAATACCAGCTTACATCTGCGTAGGGATAATATAATTATTTATACCTAATGGTACTTGGCGGATAGCATCAACGGATGTTTGACGGATGAAAACTTTGCGAAATAAAACTATCCGGTGGTGAAAGTTGTCTCCGTTGCTGCTCGAGACTCTCAGGAACGGAAGAGCACTGGATATGGAGCGGATAAAACGCACACTCACCGGACAAATACTGGACAACTGCCGGTCACCGTAACGGACAACAACGTACGAGTAACGGACAAGAACCGGACAAATCAAAAGTGGAACGCAGGAGAAACTGACAAAACGTTCTTCGAACGTATTTTGTACAGGTCAGATGACGAACAAAACGGATGTAGTTCGGTGTATTCAAACGAGACGTATATATCTTAAGGCTCCAACTTCAGTATTCTTCAAATAACTGCAAATTCTCAAAGATGCCCAAAGGCACGGAGGAGGGCTGTCAGATCCCGCTCTCCCCCCTCTGCCAGTGGCGATAGTAGGGTAGAACAGGAGGCCGCCTTAAAGAAGGCAGTTTCAGATGTACAGATTGGCATCTATAGCAGGTCAATATGTGTCTGGATCAGGGCCACTTGATTCTGCTGGCGTAGTCGTACACGACCATCTATGATATCGGTGTCCTCAATGTCCGAAAAAGGTCATCGCCCAATGCATGCAAGAAGGATATTTTAATGACGGATGGGATACGGAAGCAATGTTTTATGCACGCCAGAAGATGTATGTCTGTTCGTTTCGGAACCGTTGAAGGCCCGTTACATGTACGGTAGTTATACTGTACTTAACCTGAAGTCGTCGGTTTTGTCCGGTAGATCCCTGATACAACTCCGTTATTCATCAGTTCCACGAGTCCTTTGTCAGGTAATCGCCCGCTGAACATGCGGGCTATGTCCGGCACACGTCCGGTTCACCCGTTGCATATCACGTAGTAGCCCGTCAGAGAGGTCAGGTCCACCGGACATCAACAGAAACGAACAAACAAGTACAGGACAAGGAACGCACGGATTCCGAACAAAACGCATGCCTAACGCACAACAACCGTACAATCAACGGAACTTTCCACCGGATTGAACGGACCTCGCCTGACAAGGGACGCATTCGCCGAGCAAGAAAAGGACAATGAACGCACGCGAACGGAGACGAACGGATTGAAAATTCTGCTCTCCGTCGGACGTCCGTTAATGCTATCCGGCAAGGTGTGACTGTGGCATAAGACGGCCACAACAATTCAATAGATTGCCTCCTGCATCTATCATACTCCGTGACTTATTTCTGTTCAGTGGTTATGCCTACTACAGATCTTCCTTCTCAAGTGAATGAAGAACAATATATCCAATTAATATGATGGATCTGTTCCATCTTTCAACCGTTAAAATTTATAACTTTCAATTTAAAAAAAGTTTTTACCTGAAGTAGATATTCGAAATGATACGGCATGCTCAATTTCATAGACAAATAATACAAGAAATAAAATACTTCTCAGTGTCCATATTACAAAAAGAAGTGAATTAAAATCTGGATGCCATCTAAAATTTAGAATATAATTCATTGATTATCACATGCGTAGTTGTATTGCATATGCATTTTAAGTGATTACTTAAATTTCTAACTTAAGTACAAAAGTTATATTAATTATAATTCTATTAAAATACATTGATTGTGTATAATTACATTTAAATTATATTTGTTGTAGAATTGATAAATTTCCGAAATGCTGGCCTACAATAAACACTCATCTCTCTAAATTATCTTCATAAACTTCAAGGTTGTTTTGTTTTAAGAAAATCTTAAGATATGACTTATGATACTACTAGGATATGACCAAGGAGTATAATGAATCTTTAAATGCAACAGTAACGTACTGAAATATTGCATCTAATAGAATGAATGGCCATATGAGAGTAACTTAATGATTCTTAAGGTAAACATTTCAACAACTAAACAATTGTTTCAATTCTGATATACTACTTTTTATTCCGAACAAACTTATTTCAGAGATTGAAAAACATTAAACTGTCAAGCCTTACTTTTTTAGTTTAGATTTCTTCCCCGACGTTGTAGACTTGATAACGTAGTGAAGCATCCCCTGCCAGTCTCAGAATTCAAACATTTTAAGCGTATATACACAAAAATGTAAAACGACAGCAGTTTGAAATTATCAAATAATAGGACATTTTACTACACATATCCACACTGACTGACTAGTCTTATTTCTAATTAGTTTCTATAATGATAATACATGTATAACATGCATCACGCTCTGGGCGAACAAGGGGGACTTAAATCCGTTACATTAGATGGAGGAATGTCTGTGACTTACAAACAAGTATCATATGCCTGCTAAAATTATTATATACCTTATTTAATGTCGGCTTTCAGAACTGGACCAAGGCATAAGCTTTAAAATATGAGTGGACTACCACCAAACTACGAAAATAATCAGCAGTATGGACAAATGGCACCACCTCAACCGCATAGTGTGGCGCAAGTCGTTCCCTACCCTAACTACGTACAACAACCTCAGCCAGTGATGCAGCAGACTAACACCACCGTGATTGTCAATCAGCCCACAACTATGCAGAATGACCGAATGTTAGGACCTAGAGACGGTCACAGAGATTGGAGTTCTGGACTGTGCTCATGTATGAATGACGTAGGAAAATGTATGTATTAAATTGTATGTATTGAAATGTATGTATCAAAATAATATTTGTAATCATAGCAAGTCTTAGCCTATTGAACATTCCTTCTATGACATACATGTTGTGTACACATATAACTTAGGTCAATAGTCTGAAATTGCCATTCTGTCTTTAGTGTACATAAATTACTTACCAAGTAAAATCTAAATTTCTACTTTAACACGTTTGCTTTGAAAATATGTTGAATTAATTTACTACAAAAAGCTGAGTGATGTCCCATGCCGCTAGATAACGCGAAAACATATTGGCTATTCCCACAGCTTTTACTCCCCATTTTTATTATTATATTATTACACGCAGTTAATCGTTTCAAAAGAACCATTTTTTTATTAATGTTTATTTTATGATTTTTACGAGTGTACTGTAAGGCACGTTTCATCTAGACCAGCTAAAAAAAATTCAGTGAAAGCATCAGCATTTATCCGTGAACCGTCTGATTTTAAAGGAATAGCGCTAACGGTCCCGGCTATAAAGCATTGATGACGTCAATACACAACAGGAAGCCCGGGCAAAATCCCACATAATTTAGTAGCATCACGTTTACATAACATATCCCAAAACTATACTTCGAACAGTAAATAAAGAGAATAACTGTAAGTTTGGTTGGGTTGTTTTTTTAGGGGGTGGGGAATACATTTGAATGACTATTTAATTTATAATGCAATTAAAACACACACAACAAACGGTGTGATTGCTTTTAATTATGTCGAAATACGCGGGGGTAATTTCTTACAGCTAAAAAATAGTTCCGGTCATATAGAGTGATATATCGTATTGTATATAGTGATAAAATTCTTCTTTGCCTATATGGGACGAAATGGCAATAGTGTTGAGTACAAAGATCTGCGCAAATTGACATACGTTTTCTAGTAACGTGACACAGGACTGTAAAAAACCTGGCATTTCTAATTGTGCAGTGAAAGCATGCATTGCAAATATTTCGACGCATATGAAATGCACTCTTACCAAATATGCCATATTCTTTTGACGTATCTAACTTTTTTTCTGGTATTGATAAAGCTGACAGACGCTAGCCAAATTTTCATACAGAAAACAGTAGGAGAAAATCAATGAACTCGTTATTTGTTATGTCGAAATTGTAGATGTCTCATTATAAAGTTTAAAATGTCTTCTGTTTATAGTATATAATTGTACACTTGTATGCTTAATATCAAGCTATATTTTTAAGTTAAACATAGAACCTATAACGCTGCCACTGATAGCTCACACAAATGTGAAAGGTTTGCAATATAATGTTTAACAATTTTACGTATCTTTTATATGCTTATGCGTTGTTAAAATATCAAAATTGTAGATATCTGTAAGAACGCGCACGTCTATTCTATGTTTAAAGGGAGCATATTTTGTAATCTACTACCTCTTTAAGTTTTAAACTATCACCTACAATCGTTTTACCAATAGCCGTCACTACAGTTCTTCCTTATCGAGATAATCGATCCCTTAATTTATTCAAAGGTATTATAAGTAATTCGCTTAAAAGAACGTATTCATGCATGATACAAAACGATTTACACTTATTTTTGAATGATTTTATTGTCAATAACGAAGGACACGATTATGAAAGGGGTACACTATTTGCAGATTACAAAATGAATAGAATTGCAGTGTTTGCAAAAATGCCATAATCTATTAATAGCTATAATGCTTTGTAAAGTTTATACGCGGTTCAAAACTACGGAATCGCGTTCGTGCCACACTACTTGTCGCCTTTGCTACACGCGACAATGCGATAATTATCGCGTTGTCGCCCTTCTCCAAACTTTATATATATACGAGATTTAACAACCCTCGCGAGGTTTTAGGGGCGATAATTATCGTCTTAATTCTCGCATATGTTTTCTTAATTCTCGCATCAGCAAATTGAAATTCCCATTGATGGTTGATTTCACAAGGCGAGAATTAGTAAAATCTCGCTTTGTCGCATTGTCGTGTCTCGCCCGGTGTAACAGTATTTTTTTCTATAACGGATTTAAAATTTATCATCACACCGGCCAAAAATGGCGTCAAACAGTGCTGGAGCTCTTTTGTCAACAATAGATAACAAAATCTGCTTCGATGTCTTCCGCCAATTATTGCACGGTGTTCATACACTTATCACCAAGGACAAACCATTACGATAATTTAGTCCGGAAATTTTATCCCAGGCGACAACGCGACAACGCGACAAAGCGAGGTTTTACTTGCATTGTGAAATCGTGATCGACGGGTGATTTCAGTTTCCCGATGCGAGAATTAAGAAACATATGCGAGAATTAAGACGATAATTATCGCCATAAAAACCTCGCGAGGGTTGCTAAATCTCGTATATATATAAAGTTTGGAGAAGGGCGACAACGCGATAATTATCGCATTGTCGCGTGTAGCTAAGGGCGACAAGTAGTGTGGCACGAACGGGATTCCGTACAAAACGGTGCATAATTATTTTTTTTGTAGAAGACTATTATTTTCATTTTGAAGTTTGCAGTCACGGTGTATACAAATCGAGAAGTATTTCACCACGGACTAATACTATGTTTTTCTTTTTTAATATCCCTTAAGTATCCTAGGTATGTTTTTAAAGCATTAAGCAGACTAAGATCAAAATGCCTCGATAGCTCAGTTGATAGGGCATTCGAATTGCAGCCCAAGCACGAGGTGTGTCCTTAGACAAAGACACTGATGCCTCTGTCACCACACTGTCTTTGACTCACTTGTAAGACGAGATTACGGAGTTTTTTGCTTATGTATTCTGCGAACAATTTTTGCAACCTAATCATATATGTTTTGCCTACAGGTATGTGGACCATATGTTGTCCAAATTGTGTGTTGGCTGACATCTCTGTAAGGCTAGGAGAATGTATTTTTGTGACGTGCTGTATTCCTGGTGGACTCGCTACTGTGCGTACCCGTGTTCGAACACTGGGCGGAATCAGGGTTTGTAACATTTGTAACATAATTATAAAAATGGTAATAATAATAATAATGATGATGATGATAATGATGTTGATCTTAACATTTAATTCCAAATATATCTCATTTACACATAACTTTTGTCTGTCCGCAATCCTATCACAATCCTTCGGGGTGAAAAGAGCGAAGTTTCGGATATGGAAATAGCTTTTTCCAGTTTCTCCAATTTTCTCCCGTGCAAAAGTACGGCTGTGTTTTTGTGTCAAAAACATATATTTAAAACCCTTTATTTTCAGTAAATGTCGGACCGATTACAACAAAGATAAACTCTATTTTCAGGGATCCATCTTTATGGATTATCTAGCAACAGAATGCTGCCAACCTTGTGTTATGTGTCAGATACATCGAGAACTTGACTACATGGGACTGTAATACATTTCTTCCAATCCGCTGAATACATGTATATCAATACATATAACTTTTTGTAGTAATACTTCTATCACTAATTTCCTACTACATATGTGATATACTTAAGTGTCCTTCTTTCTATATAACCTTGAACATTGCACAGGTTTGCCAATATTTTGAACAATTTAACCGACAGCTTAGACATTTCTATCAACGATTTTGACATGTAACAAACCCCCTTATGCAAACGTTTACAACTGTGTTGATGACTAATTAAACTTTGATTTGCATACTTTGTCTTTATTTATACATAAAAAACGAATGGATAACGCCCTGGACTACGAGGTTCGAACCCCGGCTGGGCACAGGAAATTTAAGAATCGTTTTTCAGTGTTTCCCACCAGATGTACTGGTTAGAAACTCGCGTTTATCGGTGCTATACACCGGGCACGTAAAAGAATCATAAAGAGCTAGGGTCTGGTACCCGGATTTCCTTGTATCTGCATGTGTCTCTTCAACCTGCACCTGTCAGGGGTCTTGGTAGTTTAGCCTGAGGAGAAATCCTCAAGACCTCAAGGAAACAGTCATCGAGAGTAGTTCAAATAAGTTTCAAGAACTTGTTCTACAATCAATGTAAAATAAATAAGTTTAAGCTGCATGGTCTCTCAATGATTGATGACAACACTGGTGATTGACTGCTCCTAATGCATCATTGCCAGAGGGATAAATCTTTTTTGACCTGGTTTGGTCTAATTTGTGTAAGCATGTCTCGTTACCCATATAGAGGAAAATCATGTGGGCTTTTTCACATGATTTTTATGAAAATCATTGCGATGGAATCATTGTAACGTCTTTTTCATAACTTCAAACCGATCTCAATGTTAAAAAGCGCGATTGTTATTTAGTTTATGTACAAGTTTTGCAGAAAAGTTTTTTATCCTATGTATATTGGAATTGTCCTGCCTTTTCTGATCATACAGTTTCTTACATAGCCATATCTAGTCAACGTTTTGAGTAAATGGTATATCTTTGCTCCATTTCTTACATAAACCTATGTCCAATTTCATGTGTTTTACACGTTGCACGTTCCAAGTACAAAGTCTAGCGAATGAAACTAAATATATTTTTGGCGGAAGGGAACATTTTGACTCAATTTATGAATACATGTTTTTCTAAAACTACCATGAAATACTTTCAGTGGTTGGCCTAGTTAAAATCAGACGTCAAAAAACGAGTTTTCTCCGATTGTTAAGAAGTATTGCCCAATGATATTACAAGATATTGCTCTCATTATGTTTGTTTTAATTTTTCTATTTTTCATTTCGTTTCCTAACAACGTGACGCTGAATGTTGGTGGTGTAAGATCAACATTTCACATACATAACTGATTCAAATATGACCTAAGTGTAGTAATAACACCATATGCTGGCTCTCTACCATCGAAATAAGCACATGTAAAATCTAAGATACTTTTTCGTCATTCTTTTGAGCGCAAAACGTTTATTACTGAAAATCCGCTAACTTTTTCATCCAAAATTGTGAATCCCGACTCACTTTAAGGATAATTTTGGTCAACGGAACGACCTTTAATAAACTTATGACAAACGTTGTGATTTAACGTAGATCCTTGTAATAAACATAACAATTTTAAGAAGGGGGGTCTTCGAGCATTTTTTTTCACAAAGTTACAATAAAGTGGAATTGGGACAACAAAATAATGATTGTGGAGTTATTACGTTGTGTGGACTGTCGTCTGGCGTTATTACGTGCATCGCTCAACGTTCAGTTTGGCAAACATATGAACTATTTTCTGCAATGTACAATAATATATATGCTTTAAGTATCAGGAGCACAATTTACAAGTAGCTCTTATTTTACCAAGAAAGATGAAAACTGAGTTGTGCGCGTTTACACTTTTATAAAAACGACCATGTATGATAGGTTGATATTTTATTACGTTTTGAGCACATACATATGATTACAGTCGGACCGCCCACGTGGTCGAGTGGCCAGAGTCGTTGACTTGAAATTGCTGTAACCACATCTCTCACTGATTGAGGGTTATCGGGTATATGTTCGAGCCCTCCTACCGAGCATGTGTCTTTATGTGAGAAAGTTTACAGTTTCTTATGGAGGATAGAGTCTAGTACTGGTCCCATCGTGGGTCAAATACTGATAAAAGGCAGACCGTATTGAAATAATTCAACATAATATTTCTTGAAATAAGTGCCAAGACTCCTGACTGGCGCAGGTTGAAGAGAGACAGATGTTGATACATGGGAATCCGGGTACCAGACCCTATCTCTTTTATGAATAGATCCCTTGGCTCCTTTACATGCCCGATGTATAGCACTGATACACGTGAGACTACCTCTGGGTTTCTAACCAGTTCATCTCTAGATAGGTGGGAAACTCTGAAAGCGTTTCTGAAATTTCCAATGCCCCGGCCGGTACTCGAATCGGGGTTGGTAGTCCAGAGCGTTAACCACTTGACCACCTGCACCACCCTTGTACTTCTTTTGCCGGTCAGAATATCTTAATCTTAGTACACAACAACGGTTCGTTGATTATTACAAGAAAACGGAATATAATTGAACAATAAGTATTAGCATTTCCGAAATATGGTTGGGATTTACCTAGAGCGTTTTAGAAGAGTGCTGCACCCTGTGCTTTTTTTCCTCCCCATCCTGCCCTTTTTGGTCCCCCTTTCCGCCTCCTGGTGCCTTTCCGTTGCAGGGCCCACGCTATCGTTCGCCACTCGAGCCATTTGGCGAAACTTCGATCAAAGTGGCGAAGAAAAATCGTGAGTGGCGAAAATGAAAAATATCTCCTTATTTTAGACCGCCATATTTGTTTTGTTCTAAATCGTAACCCAGTCTGCATTCTATAAACATCTGAACACGCGAGAAATGCAATTTGCAATCAATTAGCAACCAGATAATCCGCTCAATAATCGATGTTTACTCAACTATTAAATTGACAATAAACATTACACATGTCAAAACGCACATGTCAACCTTTAAATCGCTGTGTTGTCTCGCCGCTTTTGATTGGCTTAAAGTTTTTTATTGACCAATGAAAGCTAATGTAACAAATGGTAGCGAGTAGGCGGTGTGGTATCGAGAATGACACTAGAAAACATTGTCAGTTTTTACGAAAAATAGAGCGACTCGAACGTGATCCCTAATTGTAATTACGGCTGATTAGATGTCTTTAATTTCGGAGAATCATTCAATTAATAAACAAATCGGCGAAATAATGAACGCTTTGATGATTTTGCAAGCATTGTCGCTGCTGTCTTATCTTGTGTGTTCTGCAGGAATTAGTTAAGTTGCTGCCGATAATTTTTTTTTAAAGACTTTTGCAGTATAAAAAGAAAAACTCCTGAAAAGTAAGATAAAAAAATATTTTTCACTGAGACATGGTTTAAGTGAGGCAAACTTTGGACAATTTAATGTTAATTTCAATAGTAGAAAACTGACCAACGTAGGACAACATTTTAAATACACTTCTTGCTTTCAAGGTATACCAGCTTTCATAAACCAGGCAACATCTTTAAAATAAGAATAGTTTTTATGTGTTTAAAAGTAAGGATTGAATTTGAAATGTAATCCTGTATTTAAAACACAAAACTTGCTTCAAAGGTATACACAGGCCCCAAAAGTATAGCTAGAATATCACCATTTGCCTTTGGAAAGTAAAAAATTTTCGCCACACCCCCCCACCGCCCGCCACGGATCACCCCCCTTCCAACTACACTCCGAAAAAAGCCCCCCCCTTTCAGCCCAGTGGGGGCCCTGCGTTGTTGCCCACAAATTAATTATTGAAAAAAAAAAAAAAGTATAAGCAAAACAAATGCCAACCACAAACAGTACCAAAACGCAGCCTCCCAAAACGAACCCCACGCACCCAGAGTGCACACCACCAACAAAACACAACACACGCACACACAAAACACACACACACACACTCTTATACACACACACATATACCTACCACACCTAGCATACAAGCAAGGACGAATTAAAAAAAGTGGGGCCCTCAACTTTGTGGCAAAGCCCACTGGGGGCTTAACCGGTTTATGGTGCGCACCCAACCTCACTCTTACCCCACCATGTTCCAGTCAGGACAGTGTAAATAAAAGTAATCCCTGCTAGTTGAATATATAACACACGCAATGGAAACAAAAGGCAAACCTTTTAAAATCTTTAGAGAAGCATCTTTAAGCAGAATAAAAGAACACTTTCATTATAAAGGGTTGCAATCTTCTCAACATTTTAAATTTTGACGGATATTATATTATTCTTAAGTGTTCTAACATGATTACCTCAATATGCTATTAAACGATAACAAAAACTGTTAAGTATGCATTCAACTTGTAAAAGTGGGGACAGATCATACTAAGTCACTATCCACCTTTTCGTCCTACAGATGTTTCTTTCAAAGTAGGCCTTTAATTTGACCTTTCGATACAGGCCTTAAAAGCAAAATGTTTGGTTTGCACATAAAACGCTTTTGGTCTGATGATAACGGCAAATATTGCTAGATTAGTTACTTTAAATAGCCTATTAAAGCAATAGTAATCATGTTCAAGTGCGGAAATGAACTACTTGTGTGGTAACTACAGACAAACTGACACTTACTCTTTTATGATCGTCCTCTTAAATTTATGTAACATACGTGCAAAGCTAAATATTTAAACCGTTATCCTCGGGTTTTCTACTGGCGACAATTTCATACTTTCTAACCTTAGGAAACCATTTACATGTACCTTTATAAAAGGAAATGTATCAATACACATTAAACTCACCACAGCTGTCATCACAGAAAAACATTCAGAGAATACATTGCTGCCAATTACATTTTTTAAATTTCCTTTTAGATAGGACATAAACCAATAAATATTTTGAGGCACATTGGAATTAGTCTACTACATAAGATAAATGATAAACAGTACCAAAACCTTTTTTCTTCGTAAATCTAACATGACCATTCCTGCATATAATCCTTTGGCATCATAACTTCTAATATGATACATTACATATACAAGACATGTATCAGTATGAGTTTCTAAAATCGGACTGCTATTCGAGAAATAAATTATTTTCTGCTTAATACCTTTCAAATTGTGTATTGATAAACTTCAGACACAATACATAAGAAACTTGTTTATAATTGCCTGCCTCAAGATTGCCATATTTCTTAAACAAAGGGTTTACCTGCCCATTTTCATTTCATCTGGTACCGTATTATCTGTGATTTACATATTTATACTAAAAGTAATTGATACTTTTATAAAGACTGGAGCATCCTTCAAACTCCAGCAGGGACTTCGTTTAAACAGTACTCTTTGAAAACTTTGGATTCTTAAGGTCCTTGTGTACAAAGTACTAATTCTACAGTTTCTGTCTTTGTGAAAAATAAATCAATCAAGGCTTCTGAATTAAAGTCAACTAATGCAATCTATCAACAATAGTCATTGAAATGGTTGGGATATTTACAGGACTATGAGAATTTGCAATATCAATATTTTGAACAAAATTGTTATATCCGCCTTTGTAATATTTATAGCCTAAATGTTTCGAATATGTTGCCATAGAGTACAATTTACATAAAGATGATGATAATGATGATGATCACATGGGTGATTGGTGTGTTTGCTTTTTCAAATGGATAATTTTGTTTAAAAATGGTTGAAGAGCAGAAGGAATGGTGCTGAATGACTTCGAATATTTCATAAAACACGGTCAAGTTTTCGGAAATGTTGAAAGTAACAGTTAATGATATTCTTCAATGATATTTTGTTCATGTCATGTAGAATAGTATTCATGATTATGCGCATTCTTTGATTACTTTCTATGATATCAAGCAGTAGGATATCAATAACAGAGAACGAGCTATCAAACAATATAAATTATATAACTTTCTACTTATTCGTTATACTGTTTACTGTTGAATGTTTTGCAGCCATGCCATAGTCTTAACCAATACTAGTAAATAGAAGTTTTAATAGGAAACACGTTTATCATAAATCTACTTCCAGTTACACACGATATAGATAAACATAATCAAAGTATTTTGATATAGAGAAAGTTATTCAAAGTGAAATTAGCAAAACACATGAGAAGTATCAGCGAATATTAAAAGCGCATATATATTACGCATACTCTTCAATATAATTATGAAAATAATGGTATCGCTATCTGTTTTATTTGCTACAAAATGATTATCTTACATTTGTATCAAGGGATGGCTGTTTCAACGTTCATCTTGGTCTACGCGAACCTTAAGTCACGTATGGCGTCAAAATGCACTCAATGAAGTAAGGCGAGGTTTTCATTATGCTTGATGTCCGAACAAAATTTCATATGTGCGTATTTTGTAGATAGAGAGCTAGTTTGTGGTGGTTTTGAAACTAAAATAATGAAATACTTGAACAAGTAATGCACCTACAGCGTCGATTTTACACCAACGGCATTCCACGTCACGTTGCGAGGAGACGAAATTAAAAATTGAAAAGTTAAAACTAATTCAATGCGAGCAATATGTTGAAGTACTATTAGGCACAGTTTCATTACAATCGGAGAAATATCGCATTTTGACGTCCCGTCGGACAAAGGTCGTATACTACCTTAAGTGACCTTAAGAATTGTAGTAAAACTTTCAGTATAAATGTAAGAATATCAGGACGAAACCATGATACATGTAGGTGTTAAATTCAAATTACCTCGGGTTATTCCGAAGATGTTTAAAATGTATCTTTAAAGGGGTATCACAGCCTGCAAATTATTTAGAAGGAGTGGCTGTAAATTATTATGAAGAGGTTGATAAAATAGACACCGGTGCAAAAATCAATTGCATTTATGCAAACTAGAAATAGTGATAACGGCTCAAGGAAACTCAACGTTATGAATCATATGAGCTAAGATTGCCTAATCGTAAGCATTCAAAAAAGTTTTATTTTGTCTTCAAACTTTGGATAGCAGTTGTTCTTTTCGTAAGTGAGTCGTTTTTTATTTTCTGACCTTTCGCGTATCTATGATTATTCACCAGTAAAAAGGTGCAGTGAATATTATTAAAAATTTATATATTTGGTTTACAATTTTCATTGGAATATATATATAATTTCTAAATAGTTTATTGAAGAATTTCAGTGCCTGAGTTTTGTAATATCATGTTCAAAAGCTGAAAAATGGTGACGCCTGAGCTGAGTCCGAGTACTCGATTAGCAAAATGGTACTAGTGTACTCGGAATTTTTGTTTTCAAAAACCGCATCATACATAAACTCATTAAATATCCATTTTTGGTTCCTCTAACTAACAGCCTTAACTTATCAGTATTTAAATTCGGGAACGTTGTCAAAATACGCCAGGTAATGCGCGAAAATTCGATTGTTTAATTCGCTAGGTATGCCTCTAAATGCATTATACGAGTTGACAGTGTGACATGCAGGTATCGTTATGATTCTATGTCGGTTATGATCTTAACAAAACAATATAGAGTAGTCGGAACGTAACAGTTGTCAAAATTTGCGTATATCGTGCGTGTAACGTGCGTATAACGTGCGTGCGCTCATCGTGTATTTTGTCAATCGTATAACGTGTATCATATCGTATCATTCATTGTGCAACGTGCACCATATACTGTGCACGATATACGGTACACGATATACGATTCCCGGTGCACGTTGCACGATAGATCTATACGGTATTCGAGTCGGATGTTTTATTCAGTCGTGAATTGTTTTACTAAGCGTGTACATGTCCGCAAAAAGAAATAAAGTGCTGACTTGACGTTGTGTTATTTTTCATTCGTCAATGCAATACGGGCAATGATGACTTCCGGGACAGGTGGAAGACAGTTTACACCAGAAATCCCAAAAATTGATTATATTTTATCGATGGAAAGGACATAATTTTTCTTCAATATCTAAACTGTTGTTCTCACGGCATTTAATTTATCTTAAGTGCAGTAGACAAGGGGTAATGAATATAATTTGGAATTATAACAGGACAGGGAACATCAACTGCTTTAGAAGGTAAAATATTTATTGGGTAAATAAAAAAAATATGACGAATCGACGAATCAACGATAGTTTTACAAAATCAGTTAAAGCTCGAGCACAAAATAATAAAATAATTGTACAGTACCTTATTAAAATTACATCCTGTTTAGGGTAATCCTCGTAATAATCATTATAAAAATAATCGCCACAAGAATTTACTTAAAATCATGAATGATTTATTGAAAGATAATTATGTTTATCGAAAAGTTGTGTCATTCGTGTAGTGTTGCTTTAAAGAAACGTGTTGACAGCAATTAACTTCCGCCAACTTTTTCGCACCTCAGGATCAATATCCAAATTCAAATTTGACACTTCCTGTAAATTATTTCGCACCTAGGTAAATTGTGACATTTGAAATTTACCGACGTTTTTTTTCTTTTGTGTAGGTGCGAAGCCTGTAATTACTTAGAATAATCGTGTTTCGCTCTGAATCGTGTACCGTGTATTTACCGTATGTGTAACGTGCGTGAATCGTGCGTACATCGTGCGTGTATCGTGCTCTCCGTGTGACAACTGTTACGTTCCGACTTCTGTAAGAATTATCAAAGATTGTAGCTTTTTGCAGTTTGTTTAGAATAAAGTGTATATAGCAATTACATTATATCGCCTTTGCGTTTATTCAACGGCTCAGCAGAAAACATGTTACTCATTTTTCCTATAATTTAGTGATCTTTCAAAGTCTCTTTTCTGAATATCTCAGAAATATGTACACTTGTTTGTGAAATCTATAAGTTAAATTTGAAATATGCCTCTGTTGAAATCGTCTGCTTCGGTGTAGTGCACATACGTACTCCATCCTGTTTCCCTCATATATTTCTTATAGTAATTACAACTCCCCAAATGATATCTAAATACCTAAAAATAAATGGCAACATTTTATCAATTCTGATCATAAAACTAGTACGGTACTTTAATGCGACTGTACACTTAGAGTAACCCCCTTACCGTAACCTCCCTTAGCGCTGGTTTCCCCATAAATGCCTTTTCTGAGTCGATGGATTTACCAATATACTCAGGATTTGGTCTTGGACATTAAAAATTTGAAATTCACATTCGTCTGTCTTTTTCCTGAGGTCATTTTACTTTTAAGTAACTTAGCTCGTACGCTAGTATTCAGACATGATTGCATGGTAAACAAGAGTGAATACCTGAAATTAAAAGATAATTAATCCATTGATTTAATATGTACTGCTATATATCGATCACGTGAATGATAGTTTCCCCGAGTAGTCCAGTACACGATAGGAAGAAGGACCGAATACTCGAATATCAATTTTGGTATTCGTTGCCATCCCTACTTCATACATACATGTTAAGAAAGTATGTAAACTTGTACATTTTGGAAAGGTCTTTTCAATTTTTAAACGAACAACAAACAAAAGATGGTGTTCATTGTTAATAAGAAATTTGTCAATGAAGGTAATCTGGTAATACTGCATTTTTACACTATTGCGAACTCGAGGGAAGCTTTTCATAGATTTTTGCTACCGATGCGCTACAGCGGCTGCACAAATCTTGCGAGTGTATTGAAACTACAACACTGGCAGACGTTGTACAGCCTCTTGCCTGCACAAAAAAGCTGTTGAGCTATAACGTCTTGAACTTTTTTCTCTTTTCTTGATGATATTGCCGTAATAGTTTAATTTTTCAAATGTTAATTTTGGAAAGTCAATGATTTATCTTTTTAACTTCATTTCATAAAGAAAATTGATGCGCTGATTTACAGCATCAATGTTTATTCACGAATAATCCAATAGGTAACTTAAGAAATAATATGTATTCATGTTTGGTTTATCGTAGGATAACCCGAGTTTGGAGTTTTTATGCGCAAGAATATATCACGAAGGCTAAGGCCCGACAAACGAGGGTTATTCTACCACAAACCAAACTTGGATACGTATTATTTCGATTCTAGCACGACTTATTTGAAACAAGATTTGAAGAAAACGAAAGAACTATTTTCATCAAACGAAATTTACACTTGCTGGCTACGCACCTAGATTTGCCGCGAACACTTCAATGTGACTTTCACTCATGAAAAATGTAAAGTGCGCGGTGTTTCAGATTTTTCGTCAACGTAAACTAGTCTCATAAGAAAGAAAAAAAACTTTAATAATTTGCGATTAAATGTAACAGGAATTTCCCCGTTTTGCCCAAAGCCATCCACAATATGCCATGTAAGATCCTCTTTACGTCGGGTAAATTGAACTACCAAAACAACATGCGCATGCAGCGCCAATTGTCGGTTTATTTAAGAAATAATATGTATCTATGTTTGGTTTATCGTAAAATAACCCGAGGTTGGAGTTTTATGCGCAAGAATATATCACGAAGGCCGAAGTGATATATTATTACGCATAAAAACGACAAACGAGGGTTATTCTACCATAAACCAAACTTGGATACTTTTCATTTCGATTCTAACACGACTTATTTGAAGCAACATTTGAAGAAAATGAGAGAACTATTTTCATCGAAACGTAATTTCATGGAACGTAATTTACACTTGCATGCTACGCAACTAGATTTTGCCGTTGAAGTTTCCTCCCGAGAACACTGTAGAGACGCTATTTCAATGTGGCTTTTATTCATGAAAGATGTATACGCGGTGTTTCAGATTTTTAATTTATGTAAAATAAAGACTCATTAGAAAGAAAAAACTCTAATTTAACAAGAATTTCATTTATAGAAATGGTTCGAGTTTTCAAGGTACGCAATAACAGTTCAAGTTAACGGGTATAGATAAATGACGTCACAGTTTCTCTTGATTAATGACGTCACTGTGTTAACAAAAACAATGACAACGAAATAGTAAATCAAAGCGCTGTGAGCGCTGAAGGCCTGGGGGCTATAGGTTAACTCCCCGAAAAACAACTTTTGACCTACGTGTTTTGCACTGAATCTTACCTAAAGCACGGGTCGAAATGTGCAGATGACTGAGTTCAATATATGACACAGAATGAATGATTCACAAATATATGGGTGGCAGGGAAGTTTGTTTTATTATAAAACGTACGTTAAATGAAAAATAATCACATAGTCAACATTATAAAATGTTTAAGCCAATAAAAATAATTCGATCTGCGCTTTGTACAACTTCAAGCGATATGATCTGATGATGTGGATCGAAAATTATTGTGTACCAAGGACAAGACCTTGAAACAGAAATAAACAAAGCAATACCAGCAATGAAATATAAATACAGTACTGTACAATGTGTATAACAGAGAAAACCAAAAATGATTCTAGGTTACCTTGTAGTTGTAATCGGTGAAACCGTTCACTGGGCCTTGACATGCAGCGTCCTCGATAAATGACGGGTGATTTTGATCACGTGAGTTCCTTCTCTGGAATGTACGTAAATTATATATTTTTTTAGAGACATTTATTTTTAGGTAAATATATATGTAATCGTTCGTAAATAACAAAGTTGTCAATGAAATAACATCGGAAATTTGAAAATCAAACTACAAACTCTTATATCGAGCTTCATACGTTTTCTTAAATTTCCGTAAATATCCGTACTTTTCCGTGGTATGCATATGATTATCTTCCGTAATCAGCTAACAGCACATTAATTTCTAAAACAGAAAAAATGTGTAATGCAGCCCGTAAGCTATATACCTTCCTGCAGTCGTTTGAAGTTTTATGTACTGTTTTTATCGTAATATGTTCTTATCATATGCGTGAACAAACAGAAGATTGATCTGGTCTGTGGTATTCTAACTTAAAATCAATAAAATCAGTGTAAATGGTATCGTAACATTAATCAAGTTAACTGGACGTGTGTCATCCATCGGATCCCACCGCTATGTCCCAAAAAAACAAAAATAATATCAAACAGGGAATGCCACGTACCAAAAACGCAGCCTCCCCAAAACGAGCCCCACAGCACCCAGAAGTGCACACCACCAACACACACACACACACACACACACGCACACACACACACAACACACACACAATCATGTACACACACAAACATACACTACCAACACACACAAGTCATCCACAGTGTGCCATGTAAGATCCTCTATACGCCGGGTAATTTACAGCTAAAGCACGATGCGCGTGCAGCGTCGTTCAAGGTCGGTTTATTGCAGAACAACCCAAATAGATTGTGTTCTACATGTATTCAGGTTATTCGCTGGTCGTGTTAGAATGCATAGTAACCCAAATAGATTTTGCTCTATATGTATGTAGGTTATTCGCTTGTCGTGTTAGAACATCCATTAACGAATGTAGTGAATTAAAATAGTCCAACATGGGTATCTGACAATAATTTTCTTACTTGATGCAATTTAATTTCAGTATGTGCCAGTACTCGATTCAAACATAGTCTAAAACATGAGTTCACCGCCTCCGGATTATGCAAAGGAAGGTAATCCATCTCTATCATATAGTGGAGACATACCACCTCAAATGGGACCAAATCCACCATATGGTCCAAGTCAAATGGCTCCCCAACACCACTTTGGACAACCTCCTCAGCCCATGATGCATCACCAGCAGTCTAACACCACTGTTATAATCAATCAACCAGGAACAAAACAGAACGATCGTATTTTAGGACCTAGGGATGGCCATAGAGATTGGAGCACGGGCCTTTTCTCTTGTTGTGATGATGTTGGAAAATGTATGTATATTGTCACTGAAATTCTCACTCCTAATACAGAAACAACAGTTAGACCTCAAAACTAAAGTGTTAACTCCTCTACATAATTGTAAGAGTGTAAATAGGTAATTGAAAGTGATCACGTGGCCCGAAAACTTTTGAATTCGCCTTTTCCCTATCACAGATATCGTGCCTTCATCAAACACTTCAAGATTACTTGTATACCAAAAGATGGAAAAGTTTTGTGAATGTACCGGAAAGTGATTTTGAGATTAAAATAAGCTCACCGAAGGTAGTATGCGACCTTTCTCCGACGTCAGACGTCAAGAAAACGATTTTTTTCCAATAGTTATGAAACTCTGCATGATGATACTCAAACATGTTGTTCGCATTTCTTTAGTTTTAATTTTTCTATTTTTACCTCGTATCCTAGCAACGCGACTTCGAATGTCAATGGTGTAAAATCAACGTTTTACATGCATAATTGGTTCAAATATGCTATTGTCATTTCAAAAATGCTATATGCTAGCTCTATATCAAACCCATTGTTTCATCCAGAATTGTAACCCCGACTCACTTTAAGATTACGTGGTCAACGGAACAAGATTCAATCAACTAATGACTCGCATGTGGATTTAGTGTAGATCTTAAAAATAACATTAAACAATTTTAAAAAGTGGGATCTTCGCGCATTAGTTTTCACAAAATTGCAATAAGTAAATTTCGGGCAACAGAAATAATTATACGTCGTTCGGGCTGTCGTCTGACGTTATTACGCGCAGCATTCAACGTTTACTTAGGCAAATATACAGTATATATTAGCGCAACTTGAAGATCATTTATAGAATTGCTTACGGGTTTTGTGATTTAATGACTGAAATCGTGTATATTATGCCAGTGAATAAGTTTTTACATGCCACGACTTCGTCTGTATTGCCTGGTGCAATTTCATTACGGTGATAGCAATACAATTGAATGACATCTGTTCTGTATATAAAACAGTTACCGTTTTTAAAATCTTAAAATCACTGTAATCTCTCACTGATTGAGGGTTCGGGCCCTGCTACCGACTCTCTGTCTCTTTGTGTGAGAATGTTGGCAGTTTCTTACGGAGGATGGTAGTCTAGTACTGATCCACCCCAGTATCGATGGTTGGGTTGCAGCTCATTCCGGAAGTGCGCGCTCGAGCCCGACTGGGGTCACTACCGCACATCCTCATATGACACCAGTATTGGTTCTTCCAGGAAGCAGAATCGAGAGTGACTCGATAAGCTACAAGCTTTCTTCACAATCGAGCTAAAATGAATTAGTATAAGCTAAACTGCCCGCCTGTAAACAACTGCAATATCGTTGAAAACGGACGTGAAACCCTAAACAAAGAAAAACTAGAGCTATCACTAAATGTGATTAATACCCCCAAAAGACTGCTTTATAAACTGAAGAAGTTCGTAGTAACATAATACCTTGCAAACAAACTAAAAAGAGATATTGTTCTTAACTCTGTAATTTGTCAAGATAGAGTGGGGCTCGTTTTGGGGAGGCTGCGTTTTTGGTACGTGGCATTTCCTGTTTGATATTATTTTTGTTTTTATGGTTCTTGTTCACTGCACTTCCTCTCAATGTGCTTGACCATTATATGAAGTCGTATTGAATTCCAACCAACAGTTTTCGAATCATGCTCCAGACAAGTAAAAGTAACAAAGGGCAATAACTCTGAAATGAGTCAAGATAGAGTAATTGTTCTTTTGCATTGCACTTTCTCTCATTCTGCTTGATCATTGTATGAAGTTGTATTGAATTCCAACTTGTAGTTTTCGAAATACGCTCCAGACAAGGAAAAGTAACAAAGGGCAATAACCCTGTAATAAGTCAAGATGGAGTTATGGTTCCTGTGCACTGCACTTCCTCTCATTGTGCTTGACCATTATATGAAGTTGTATTGAATTCCAACTAGTAGTTTTTAATTTATGCTCTGGACAAGGAAAAGTAACAAAGGGCAATAACTCTGTAATGAGTCAAGATGGAGTTATGGTTCCTGTGCACTGCACTTCCTCTCAATGTACTTGACCATTGTATGAGGTTGTATTGATTTCCAATCAGTAGTTTTCAAGTTATGCTTCGGACAAAGAAAAGTAACAAAGGGCAATAACTCAGTAAATACTCAAGATAGAGTTATAGTTCTTGTACACTGCACTTTCTCTGAGTGTGATTGATCATTGTATGAAATTGTACTGAATTCCAACTAGTAGTTTTCAAGTTATGCTCCGGACAAGGAAAAGTAACAAAGGGCAATAACTCTGTAATTAGTCAAGATGGAGTTATGGTTCTTGTGCACTGCACTTCCTCTCAATGTGCTTGACCATTGTATGAAGTTGTATTGAATTCCAACTTGTAGTTTTCAAGTTATGCTCCGGACAAGGAAAACTAAGGGCAATAACTCTGTAAATACTCAAGATAGAGTTATAGTTCTTGTACACTGCACTTCCTCTGAGTGTGCTTGATCATTGTATAAAATTGTATTGAATTCCAACTTGTAGTTTTCAAGTTATGCTCCGGACAAGGAAAAGTAACAAAGGGCAATAACTCTGTAATTAGTCAAGATGGAGTTATAGTTCTTGTACACTGCACTTCCTCTGAGTGTGCTTGATCATTGTATAAAATTGTATTGAATTCCAACTAGTAGTTTTCAAGTTATGCTCCGGACAAGGAAAAGTAACAAAGGGCAATAACTCTGTAATTAGTCAAGATGGAGTTATGGTTCCTGTGCACTGCACTTCCTCTCAATGTGCTTGACCATTGTATGAAGTTGTATTGAATTCCAACCAGTAGTTTTCAAGTTATGCTCCGGACAAGGAAAAGTAACAAAGGGCAATAACTCTGTAATTAGTCAAGATGGAGTTATAGTTCTTGTGCACTGCACTTCCTCTCATTGTGCTTGACCATTGTATGAAGTTGTATTGAATTTCAACTAGTAGTTTTCAAGTTATGCTCCGGACAAGGAACATGCAACAGACCGCCCGCACGCCCACCCGACCGACCGACCGCCCACCCGACCGACCGACCGACCGACCGACCAACCACCGGGTGACTCCTATATACCCCCCTAAACTTCGTTTTGGGGGTATAATGACAACGATGCATATCATATTACTTTTTTCTGAATACCAATACCAATCATTTGATTTACTGAGTTAGAAACACTTATTCAAATAAACATATCAACGATTCCTAAATGATTTGCTTTGACAAAGGGACTATTTTGTTTGAAAGGGGTTGATGATGCCGAATAACGTCGATTATTTCTTTAAACACGGTACAGATTTCGAAAATATTGAAAGTAACAATCATACAATGTAACAATGATCATACCATCATGTCATGTAGATTATTATACATGATTATATGCGAACATGATTATGCAACGAATGAACTATTAAACAATGTAAATTATTCAAATTTCCATTTCTTTCTCCACTGTTTATCGTTATATTATGTAAATGTTTGCTACCATGGGCTTAATTACTACTTTTTGATGATGCGCACGTTACGCATGTATGTGCATAATGTTTCATAAATCTTAAATGATAAACTTACATGTCTCTCAATTGCTTTGACCATCACAGCTCCCCTGATTATCACCGCCTGCCCAGATATTACCTTCTGCTTCGCCAAAATAGTGTTTTCTCAAATTCTCCAACGTTTTAACTGGCCTTCTCATTTGCGCTCCATTGTAGTCTGCTGCCGGCACAACGGCGCATATAAATTAGCCAGACGCTTTAATATAATTATGTATGTTATAGGTATCACTATCTGTTTTTATTTGTTTCATACTAGTTATGATTGTTCTACATTTGCGTATCAAAAGATGGCTGTTTCAACGTTCATCTTTGTCTAAGCGGTCCTTACGATTCATGTATGACGCGAAAATGCGCTCATTGGCGTCAGGCGACGTTATCATTATTCTTGATGTCCAAACTTTATTTTATTGCAATTTTGTGAAATATAATGCGCGAAGACCCCCCTTTTTAATTTTTATGTTACTTGTTAAGATCTATGCTTAATCCCAGTGTGAGTCATAGAGAATACTAGGTTACTGTCTTACTGAAAGGCACTCCCTACATCTAGCAGATTATATTCTCGAAACATAGATTATGTGTTAAATGAACGTAAAATGACAAATAAATACAATTTCAAAGAAGAACCTATGGCTTAAACTGCCTTTTTTTACCACAATTAACCAATACAGAGGCTTTCTGTAATAAATCGCATCAACCCATTTATTATGCAACAACAACTCTACATAGATTATTGATTGGTTTACGGTACTACAGTATATTTTAAACCACTAATTTCATCGATAATGGCTGGGAATGCATAGCTTAAACTTTTAGGTAAAGTTATAATACTGCCAAAGAATCTATTATTTATGCGTTTGGGGTAATTTAGTTTGACATCAATTATAGGGTATGTCTCTTTAATCAACTTTCAGGTATGTGGGCTCTCTGCTGTCCTAGCTGTGTTCGGACTGAAATCGCTACTAGATTAGGAGAGTGTGCCTGTGTGTTGTGCTGTGTTCCAGGTGGACTTGCTACCGTGCGTACACGTGTCCGAACACTTGGTGGCATTAGGGTCAGTTTAATGCGGAGCCATTATTAAGTTACGCTAGAAAATTAAATTTGTGTTGTTTCATAATTCTAGAAAAAAACGGCATTAACTGGAATTTAAGAGTTGGCGACCTATTGATTGCGTTTATGCATTTGTTTATACTCATAAGTTATTCTAACACGAGCGCCATCTTTTTTCTGAGTAGATAAAGACGAATCTGTGATAACGTATGCAATCAATCGCAATGCGAGTATTTTGACTTCATATCTCTGATACGATAATTCCTTCAAATGGGTAAACACATGTCAGTCGGGCCTGTGTCTTTCTTGACAAATCCTTACGAATCTGATTGTTAATTGACGTTACTCTGGCGAACAACCTTAATCTTTCATACATAATAATTTCAGGGCTCTATCTGCATGGATTATTTGGCGTCCGAATTCTGCTCCATTTGTGTAATGTGCCAAGTACATCGAGAACTTGACTACATGGGTCTTTAAAGAAAGAAGAAAGCTATATTTCAACATTTCCAGAGTGGAAGTCAAATTCTGTACATTTTTGACTAAAGTGATTATCATATAATCAGTACTGTTTTATATTTTGTTTGATTTTTTTATTAAAGATATACATGTATATCGTTTAAACTCTTGATATGTAGAAAATCCCTTCTGCAGGGATAAAAATGTCACCGGAGAACGTTTACCACGTGTCTGCTATGATGTCAAAGATATAAAATTATGTAAAAAGCTTTATTCGTTTAAAATACACAGGGGTAATTTTCAACAGCTGAAAAGAGTTCCGGTCATCTACACGATATACCGTCAAAAGTATTTCACGCTCAAATCCTTCTTTGCTTACATGCTTACAGGAGACGAAATTGCAACAGTGTTAGAATTGTTCCTCTTTATTTTAGAATTATTCACAGTTTGTTTTTCAGACACAAGAGATAATGATCAATCAGGAGTATTAAGAAGGCGGGTCATGTAAATAATAAGCAAGTGAAGGGATAGTGTATGTAAAAATATAGTTCTAGAAATAAACTTCGTTAAAATGGAATGAATTAAGGTATTATACCCATAATAAGAAATCTCCACTTGAGTGTTCGGCAATTGCAATGAATACGTGTATACAAAAATAACTACAAATCAATGTTATCAGTTTCCGCCACAGTGATCAAACACACTGATTTTGTAATTGTATGCCACTTTTCAGAGTAGGTTTAAGTCCCAACAAACCATGTTAGACCTGCGAGATTTTTTGTTTACAAACTGCTTGACATTTATAACTACATGCATCGTCATTCCACTGAATAGACACTCTTGATTCCCGCCATAACTATTTAGACTGTGAATTATCTAGTCTGAGAACGAGGCTTCCTTTTCGGTGTCGTACCATATCCATTTTTCCAGAATGTCTCCAGTAACTCGAATCCAATTTCAAAGCAGACAGTACTGCAATTCTTACATTTGAATATTCTGCAAGTTGGTGTTGTGTCGTTTTCTTCACAAGTGTGAATTTTGAATAAGGTGATGAATTGATACATCTATATAACTGAAACTTTGAGTTCAGCTTTCAGACTCCAAATTCTAAAACAAAGTTAGAAGTCCACTTACAGTACCTACCTCTCTCACAACCTTCAATAAAACATCTTTGTCATACTTTAAAGGACATTCTCTACAACACACAGATTGTTTACCTACAATGTATAAAACGGGACAAATGCACGTAAAGAAATAAAATAAACGTCTTTATCAATACATATATCGAAAAAATGTCTTTTTTGTGCACAAAATGCCAATGCAGCGACATTCAATATAATAATAAACTACTTTCCACACATTGTACATTAGGGCGCATCTCTTTAAACAATCAGAACTTTGTTGATTTTAAAGAATACTTCGAACACGCGAATTTCAACTTCGCGAAAATTACCCGATTTCTTTGTACGACATCTTGGTTCCTAGCGGATCATTTCCTTCCTGTATATGTGTTGGAACTTAAGATTGAAATCATGCGAATGACAGTGATATGTGTGAAACACACTGTATCGGCGAAACGCACTGGCTCCAATTTAACGATACTCCTCCGACTAACGTAACGACAAGGCTCCGACAAAAAATGGCTGATTTAGTAAACAAAACCAAAGTCAGTGTAACAGATTCGTGTATTTTACATGGTAAATCGCAACTTCTGAAGAAACGAATACTCTTACGGAATGCTCACTTCTTTCCTGCATGACCGTAGCTAGTCGGCTGTTTCAGACATCGATGCGTGTGAAAGTAATGCAAGTTGAATGCAGAGGATTCAACGGTAAAAAATGCAAAACAGACCCAAAATACATGGATTTTGCTCAATATTATCGAAGTTAAGGTGTTTAGCATAAAAGATATGCATTGACATGTAACTTTAGTCGGAGCAGTATCGTTAAATTGGTGCCAGTGCGTTTTGCCGATACAGTGTGTGAAAGGTAGCTAGATTTTTGCAGGAAGAAAGAGTACATACACTGATTCACCCGTAACCGATAGCTTATTAAACTTTCCGCCTTTGTTCTCGATCTAACAGTACTAAAAGGATTTCAATGCCCGACAAGAACTGGCGTTTAAAGTGATTCAGTAACATTTTAATTCATAATTTAATTTTTAATCTTCCTGACTTTCAGTTTATAAAATATGCAAATTCCTGCAAGTTAGATTAATATTTGTTGTTCTCGACACAGTTAGGAGGGAATTTACCTTGAAGAGAGACATATGAGAAAGAGAGAGAGACAGACAGAGAGAGACAGACAGACAGAGAGAGAGAGACATACAGACGGACGGACGGACGGTCGGAAACACAGGCAGATACACAGACAGACAAACAAACACACACACACAGAGATAGACAAATACACAAACAGACACACACACAGACACGCACACACACAGACACACAGACAGAGAGGGGAAGGGATAGGGAGAGAGAGAGGAGAAACGGCAATGTGGAATCATGTTCCTTCTCTTAAACAATGCCACTCTGGCACCGGGTGGGATTCCAACTCTACACATTTCGCTTTTAAGGGGAACACGCTACCCATATGCTACGACGGCAGAACAAAGCTGTTTTGCGATAGCAACACTGGCAGACATTGTGCAGCTGCTAGCCTGCATTAATAACTAACAAAGTTGTTGAGTAATAATATAAACGCTATAACGTCTTTAATACAACATTCAAGTTTTGTTAACCTTCGTTCGGTGATATTGCAAGTTTATTTGCATAAACAAGGAGCATTAACGTCGCAGTGCAGAACTTTACATAGAGAGCTTGTAAAGATTTCAAAGTCACTGACTTTATCCTTATTTCATGCAAACCGGTTTAAAACAAGTCACCCTCGCTTGGGCGAAAAATTTGTAAATTAAATATATTCCCACTAAGTCAAACATAATCAGCGCATTTCCTGAACATATACAAAACTTGAACGCTTACCAATACACTCAATAAATTTTGAAATCAGGTCCTGTGATTATAAAACATTTTTTATGTTCGACTCAGCCTGAGCATGAAACGTTTTCATCTGCTGCTTTCCTCATATTAAAAACAAAATAGAAGGTCATTCGCATTCGCAGTAATAGAACCCAAACAGGAGTAAACAAATATGTACTTCTTTAATAATGTACGTTGCATGTTATTTCAATTCAATATGTATTGATCAAACACTTTTTTTGCACAAGCTCAAACAAGTGCAAAAGCATGCACTTATTTTGCTTTTACAGCAATACAAAAAGAAACTCGATGTGTATTTGCATTATGCAGCTCAAATTAAATAAAACCTTAGGGTTGAAACTCGAAAGAAGCCATTGCTGTCTCAGTTTCACCGGAGCTGTCTAACAAAAAGTAAGTTCTTATTCGAATAATAGATGTATCTAGTATTTTTTTATCGAATTTGATTTAAAATGAGTCATTTACCAATATAACTAATAGTTGGTTAAATTTTCCAAAATATGTCTTTTAAAATTGATGATTTAACGAATATATGATCACACATGGATTTGTAAATCTTGTATTTTTCGATAGAGGTCTCGCAAGAAGCAATACTGTTTGTATCTTGAAAAAATTGCCGCGATGATCAGAACTTATTTGATGAGAATGGAAAATTAAACAACAACACAATATTACAATAACGTTTTTATATCATCATTTTTATAAAAACAGAAGTTTGAAATTAGCAAATAAAAGGACAATCTAAATTTAATACGCATATTCGCATGACTGACTAGTGTTATTTTCAGTTTCTTCTACAGTTTTACCATTTATAATATAAGTATAAAATATAACAGCCATAAACATTGTCATGGCTCAGGAGTTCTTGGCGAACGAGTAGGACTAAAACCCCGTTACATTAGTTCACGGAATGTCTATGCATTACGAAGTATAAATGGCCGGTAAAATATTATCATTATTGACTTTCAGAACTGGACCAAGGTATAAGCTTTTAAACATGCGTGAACCGCCACCAGACTACGAAAACAATCAAAATATGTCGGAGCAATATGGACAAAATACACCATACCAACCACATAGTGTGGCACAAGTGGCTCCCTTCCCTAACTACGTACAACAACCTCAGCCAATGATGCAGAACACTAACACGACTGTAATTGTCAATCAGCCAGCAACTATGCAGAATGGCCGCATGTTAGGACCTAGAGACGGCCACAGAGATTGGAGTTCTGGACTGTGCTCATGTTTTGATGACGTAGGCAAATGTAAGTATAAGCGAGTTCAAGTTTTGCTATAAATATATACTTGTTGTAGCTACACATGCGCATTTCTTACTGCCTCTCAGTGCACTGAATTAAGAAATAATGAGCGTTAACAGCAGATGCGATTGCATTTATACAAAATGATTATTCATTTTAACAAGACAATATATTCGGTTATTTTTGTGTAATCAATCTCATCAGGGATCTTATATATACATGTAATATAATAACTCCTGGTCTCATACATAAATGGATACATCTAATGAAAGGAAAAACGCATCATGCATACAGTTAAACGGAATCAACATATTAAAAGTAAACACGTGTGTGAATTATGCGTTCAGATTAGTAATTGTTCAGTGTTTTCCGGTCTAGGATCCAAGAAATTTATCTTATGCAGCAATTAATTTAGGGTCCAATAAACTATAGAGACAAGACACGTTTTATGATACCTTGTAAAAATTAATCTTTATGCCGAAAGGGTTAGTTTTATTATGACAAAATGAAAATAAATGTTAGGCCTACGACAAATGACTTAAAGGACCCGAATTAAAACATTTGATTAAAATTTAATTTAGTTGTTATAAGATTCATTTATTTGGACAAAGTAATTAGAGATAATTATCATCCATTGAACTCAGATATATGATTTGATGAAGTGTTGCAAAAAATTTTCTTAAGTGGCTAATGACCATAGAGCTATTGTGAATTAACCGTATGTAGAATATTGCTGATGACACCATATTTAACAAAATTAATTTGCAGGTCGAAAGAATTTGTCGTTGTCATTCATTTTCAAAGCGTCCTGTGAGAAAACCTGCGTAAATTTTAAAAAAGAGAAAACAGAATAAACAGGTTTTATTTATTAAATCAGTTCATGTTTTTGTCATAAATGATATGATATGTGCATAATAACAATATTTCAAATATGGCGGGTAAGTAGATAACGCGAAACAATTTCGCGAAAACCACCTAACGTGTGGCAGTAATATGCCACCATAGTTTTAGTTCATAGCATTACTTGCTTACTTTAACAGCACAAGCAACTTTGTCTGATTTCGTAATTTTGTTTTCATGTCGTACATTGCCAGTGACTTTTTTAAGATATGCGTGTCATCAGGTGTGCAATTAGCAAAATCATTATTTTCCACATTACAGGTTTTCATATAAACATACAGATTATATTAATCAACAGTAGCGTGTATATATGTTCAATCACTTGGATACGACCTCAACAACCATTCAATTGGTTGTATTTACCCACGTGGTGCAATGGTTATACCAATAAAGATTAATCGACCATTTTCAGAGACAGCTGACAATAGCGCACTTACAAGTATTCGCTTAACTAGCACGTATTCATTCAAGATACAAAACGATTTGCATTCATTTTTTAATAAACTGATCAATCTGTCGCAAGGACACGATTATGAAAGGGGTACAATATATTTGCAGATTGCACCATGAATAGAAGCGCAGTATTTATAAAAATGCTATAATCGATTAAAAGCTTAAATGTTTTGTAATGCTTATATACAGTTGATAATGGTACATGTTTGTTTCTGTTTTTAAGGAGTCTATGATTTCATTTTGAAGTTTACAGTCACAGTATATAAAGAACGATCATTTTTTCACTACAGACCAAAACTCTGTTTCTTGCTTCTGTGCTTCTGTAATGTCCCTTAATTTTTCTAGATACGAT